>JIBL01000134.1:0-135422 GCA_001593455.1 Cryptosporidium baileyi
TGTTGTTGTGGTAGTTGTTGTTGTTGTTGTGGTAGTTGTTGTGGTAGTAGTAGTAGTAGTAGTAGTAGTAGTTTTTGTTGTTGTAGTTGTTGTGGTAGTAGTTGTAGTTGTAGTTGTAGTAGTAGTAGTTGTTGTTGTAGTTGTAGTTGTAGTTGTAGTAGTTGTAGTTGTAGTTGTAGTTGTAGTTGTTGTGGTAGTAGTTGTTGTGGTAGTTGTTGTTGTGGTAGTTGTATGTAACTTTAAATTATGCTTTATTTCATCATTCAAGTACCATATATTAAATCCATACAATTCGTTATTATAATTATAAGGTTCAATCCTGTTAAACACAAGATTACCAATAAATAATTCAGTTAATAATTCTTTATTGCTATTAATATTAATTTGAAGTTTTTTTATTTTATTGTCAAAACTCAACCAAAATGCAAAATAACCTTTAGGGTAAGTTGAACAATAAGGACCACATTGTGGTGATCCTACTATCGTTTCATCACCTGATATTTCATTTTTAAATGTTAAAGTCTGATTATTATAATATAATGATAACACAGTATTATTTCTGTTAATATTAGTATCAACAAAATTATATTTGTAATTGTAGGAATTAGTAGAATTGCCACCTTCGGGTATACCAGTGCTTACCATAATAAACAAAGTCCAACTTTGTGTAAATAAGTCATCATTTGAAACTAAATTAACAACTGTACTATTACATGTTCCAAACATATATAAATTACATTCATTAATTCCATCAACAATATGTGTTGGTTGATAAGGATTAATTTCATCATTATTATTATCTGGATCTTTTTCAAATTGTCCAGTAGTTTTATTATAATGATATCCTGGTGGTGTATTATGATAATTTCCTTCAACAGGAGCAGGTATTATACCAGGTGGATAATATGGATTACTTTCACCATATTTATCATCAGGTTTAAATTGTCCAGTAGATTCATCTTTATCAGGGAAATAAAAACCATTATTAGGAGTTGATGTAGTTTCGTAACCACCTTTAGGAAAACCATAACTTAATTGTTTAAACAAAGACTTAGATGGTGAAAAACCACTTGGATAAATGTAAACAAAAGAGCCAAATTTCTTTGAATAATGAATTCCACAAATTGTATTATTTTCGAGTGTAATCTCATTATGAATATTTAAATAAAGCATTTCTTTTTCATCTATTCCAATAGACCAATTGAGAACATCACCATATTTTAAAAATTTATTGTTTTTATATGGTCCACTACATGATGAACTATCATAATTATCCTTAATTATAGCTCTATTATTAAAGAAATGTATTGTTAATATATCATCAATTCCATTTGTTATGTTAAATGAATTAAGCAGATTTTTGTATTGATATATAGGTCCCCATGTACCATTAGAAACCTTAGTATCTATTATTTTGGTTTGTATTTCCCAGTACATTCCATCACTATATCTCTTACACATTCCTGTCAATGATTGTGATATACAGGATGTTGATTTACTAATACAATCGTTATATAAAGTACAAGTCTCATATCCTTTAAACAATATATCATTTGGATATATAAAATTATTTTTAAACAAATAAATGGTTGGATTTTCTTTTGGTTTAATTTGTATAATTTTATTAAACATAAAGTCTGATTTAGATTGTAATTGTATCAAACTACCATAATGTTCATTCATTATAAATATACCGTAGCTACTCCAACCTACACTTAAAACTATGTTTTTATCTTCATATGCCAAAGTTTGATTAGTGTAAGGCGAAATATATTCATTATTATTAATTTCATCCAATAATGTAATCTCTTTTTCATTAAATAAAATTTTAAACACTTCATTTTCATCTAGTAACAAAATAAAACCGTGCCAATATTCTTTTCCTTGATATTTTATATTTCCATTTAAAAATGAAAGAGTTGTATTAATTATTAGTAAATTTCCAAGATCAAAATTTGGTATTAGTGTAGAATTAATGCCCTTACATAATTGATCTTCTGAAATTAAACATTCATCTTTGGTTATCTCACTAGAAGTGGTTTCAGTTGTAGTAGTAGTAGTAGTAGTAGTAGTAGTAGTTGTTGTTGTTGTTGTAGTAGTAGTAGTAGTAGTAGTAGTAGTTGTTGTTGTTGTTGTTGTAGTAGTTGTAGTAGTTGTAGTAGTTGTAGTAGTTGTAGTAGTTGTAGTAGTTGTAGTAGTTGTAGTAGTTGTAGTAGTTGTAGTAGTTGTAGTAGTAGTAGTTGTTGTTGTTGTACTAGTAGTAGTAGTAGTAGTAGTAGTAGTAGTAGTAGTAGTAGTAGTAGTAGTAGTAGTAGTAGTAGTAGTAGTAGTAGTAGTTGTTGTTGTTGTTGTTGTTGTTGCATCTATTGAAGGAATATTTACTATATTTGTCAGTTGCCAAATATTAAATGAATTATTAATTGATCTACTTAAAGCATTCATTGGAACTATTTTATTAAATGAAATATTCTCACCATTTATTTCAATTAATTTCTTTGAATTGTTTTCAATAGAAATTATATATTTATTATTAATAGAATCATATGTCAACCAAAAAGCAAAATAACCATTTGGATATGTTGAACAATAAGGACCACATTGTGGTGAACCTACAATTGATTTTTCTCCTGTTTTTTCATTTTTAAATGTAACAGTTTTATTATCGTAATATAATGATAACACTATCTCCTCTGAGACTTTATCTATTGAATTAATAAAATTATATTTATAATTAAATTCTGAATTAATTAAATCATTTGATGGTATACCGGTACTCAATATAACAAATAATGTCCAATTATCTTTAAATGTTGTATTATCAGGCATTATTTTTGCTGATGTAGCATTACAAGTAGCAAATAAATATAATTCACACTCATTAATTCCATCAACAATATGTGCTGGTTGATAAGGATTAATTTCATCATTATTATTATCTGGATCTTTTTCAAATTGTCCAGTAGTTTTATTATAATGATATCCTGGTGGTGTATTTGATTCATCACCATCAATAGGTGCAGGTTTTATACCAGGTGGATAATATGGATTATTTTCACCATATTTATCATCAGGTTTAAATTGTCCAGTAGATTCATCTTTATCAGGGAAATAAAAACCACTATTTGTATCTGATGTTGATTCATAACCACCATCTGGGAATGGAGATATTTCTTGTAAAAATTTTGAATAATAAGGTTTGAAACCCAAAGGAGAAATGTATTTAATATTTCCAAATTGATATATATTCTTAATGTAACAAATAGTATATTTTTTATTAGTTTTCTCATCAATAATATTTAAATAAAAATTATGTGAATTATCTATAGCTAAAGACCACAATATATTATCTCCAATATTTAATATGGAATTATCAGGATAAGGACCAGAACAGACATTTGAATTTAGTAAATCATGTAGTGCAATCCTGTTGTTAAAGAAATAGATAATTAAAATGTCTTCTATTCCATTATTAATAAAGTATGTATTTATTAAATCATTCACTAAAAGTGAATTTCCCCATGTTCCATTATTCACATTTGTTTCGGCTAAAATAGTATTTATCTGCCACATTATACCTGGTATCTTTTTAAAACATGTATCCATCAATACTTGAGAACTACATCCAATAGATTTAGAATTACAGTCATTATTTAAAGAACAAGTTTTGTAACCTAAATATAAAGATTCATTAGGATATAAGAAATTATCGATTAATGTGTAATTGGTTGCCGTTAAAGATGATAAAGGCTTTATTTTATCAAATTTATAATCAAAATAACTTTTTATTTCAATCAAACTATCTGAATTTTCATTTATAATAAATAATCCTAATCTACTCCAACCTATACCAATTGAAAAATTCATTCCATTATAAGCTAAGCTTTCATTTGTATAATATGAATAATACTCATAATCTTTCTTGAAATCATACAACCCAATAAATGTTTCATTCAAAAACAATGTGAGAATCTTTTTATTTTCCTTAAATATATTGTATCCCATCAAATTCATACTATTTAACAAAATACGACTATTCATATTTTTGTTAATAGTTCCATTAATCCATAATAAATTACCTTGTTTGAATGGCTCATCAACTAACTCACCATTAATTCCCCTACAAGGTTCATTTAATTTAAGAGGACATTCGTCTAGTTCTGTTTCATACCAAGGTTTTTGAGTAGTAGTAGTAGTTGTTGTTGTAGTTGTAGTAGTAGTAGTAGTAGTAGTAGTAGTAGTAGTAGTAGTAGTAGTAGTAGTTGTTGTAGTAGTAGTAGTAGTAGTAGTAGTAGTAGTAGTAGTAGTAGTAGTAGTAGTAGTAGTTGTTGTTGTTGTTGTTGTTGTTGTTGTTGTTGTTGTTGTTGTACTAGTAGTAGTAGTTGTTGTTGTTGTTGTTGCATCTATTGAAGGAATATTTACTATATTTGTCAGTTGCCAAATATTAAATGAATTATTAATTGATCTACTTAAAGCATTCATTGGAACTACTTTATTAAATGAAATATTCTCACCATTTATTTCAATTAATTTCTTTGAATTGTTCTCAATAGAAATTATATATTTATTATTAATAGAATCATATGTCAACCAAAAAGCAAAATAACCATTTGGATATGTTGAACAATAAGGACCACATTGTGGTGAACCTACAATAGATTCTTCCTTTGTTTTTTCATTTTTAAATGTAACAGTTTCATTATTATAATATAATGATAACACTATTTCATCTGAACCATTTTCTATTGAATTAATAAAATTATATTTGTAATTAAATTCTGAATTAATTAAATCATTTGATGGTATACCGGTACTCAATATAACAAATAATGTCCAATTATCTTTAAATGTTGTATTATCAGGCATTATTTTTGCTGATGTAGCATTACAAGTAGTAAATAAATATAATTCACATTCATCAATTCCATCAACAATATATGTTGGTTGATAAGGATTAATTTCATCATTATTATTATTTGGATCTTTTTCAAATTGTCCAGTAGTTTTATTATAATGATATCCTGGTGGTGTATTTGATTCATCACCATCAATAGGTGCAGGTTTTATACCAGGTGGATAATATGGATTACTTTCACCATATTTATTTTCTGGTTTAAATTGTCCAGTAGATTCATCTTTATCAGGGAAATAAAAACCATTATTAGAATTAGAAGATGATTCATAACCACCTTCTGGAAAACCAACTAATTTTTGAATAAAGTTTATTTTATTTGGAGCATATCCCAATGGATATATATATTTAAATCTACCATAACTATCGTTGTAATTTAAAGTACAAATAGTATATATATCTTTTTTATTTAGTCGATCATATACATTTAAATATAACAAATTATTTGAATCTATAGATAAAGACCAATTCATTTCATCTGAAACATTTTTAATTTGATTATTTGGATAAGGACCAGAACAAAGTTCATCTATAATTAGATTTTTTAAAACTAATCTATTTTTAAAAAAGTAAATAATGTAGATATCTACATGTCCATTATTTAATAAATTTACACTTAATAAATCATCAATCATTAATTCTTCTGACCAGGTACCATTGTTTACATTAGTTAATGAGAAGGTTGTTTCAAAATTCCAACTTAGTCCTGGAATTTTTCTATCACAAGTATCTTTTAATACTTGTGAATTGCAAGTGATTAAATCTTGTTTACAATCATTTCTTAAACTACAAGTTTCGTAACCAATGAATAATAAGTTGTTTGGGAATAGAAAATTACCACTTAATTTAAATTTAATTGGCGAAAAATTTGAATTAAGCTGTTTTATTTTTTTAAATGAATAAGCCAAAGTTGTATGAACTTCTATTAAACTATTTAATTCACTATTCAGCAAGAATAGACCTAATCTACTCCAACCTAAAGCAATATTTAATTCTTCACCAGAATAGCTCAACGATTCATTTGTATATGGAGATATATACCTTTGTTTACCTTTCCAATCTACAAGTGTTATAAAAGATTCGTTGAAATATAAGGATATTAAATATTCATTATTAATATCATCTAATTCATAGCCAAACCAATATTCTCCATTTTCAAATTTTATTGTTGGGTTTGATATTAATACGGTTTGATTCAACCAAATTAAATTTCCTTTTTCAAAAGATTCATCTAAAATAGCACTGTTTCCTCTGCAAGGTTTATTTAATTCAATATAACATTCATCTAAAATTATTTCATACCATGGTTTTTCTGTAGTAGTAGTAGTGGTAGTAGTAGTAGTAGTAGTAGTAGTAGTTGTTGTTGTTGTTGTTGTTGCATCTATTGAAGGAATATTTACTATATTTGTCAGTTGCCAAATATTAAATGAATTATTAATTGATCTACTTAAAGCATTCATTGGAACTATTTTATTAAATGAAATATTCTCACCATTTATTTCAATTAATTTCTTTGAATTGTTTTCAATAGAAATTATATATTTATTATTAATAGAATCATATGTCAACCAAAAAGCAAAATAACCATTTGGATATGTTGAACAATAAGGACCACATTGTGGTGAACCTACAATTGATTTTTCTCCTGTTTTTTCATTTTTAAATGTAACAGTTTCATTATTATAATATAATGATAACATTATTTCATCTGAACCATTTTCTATTGAATTAATAAAATTATATTTATAATTAAATTCTGAATTAATTAAATCATTTGATGGTATACCGGTACTCAATATAACAAATAATGTCCAGTTATCTTTAAATGTTGTATTATCAGGCATTATTTTTGCTGATGTAGCATTACAAGTAGCAAATAAATATAATTCACATTCATCAATTCCATCAACAATATGTGTTGGTTGATAAGGATTAATTTCATCATTATTATTATCTGGATCTTTTTCAAATTGTCCAGTAGTTTTATTATAATGATATCCTGGTGGTGTATTTGATTCATCACCATCAATAGGTGCAGGTTTTATACCAGGTGGATAATATGGATTACTTTCTCCATACTTACTTTCAGGAATAAAATTATTACTAGAAATATCTTTATCAGGGAAATAAAAACCATTATTTGGAATTGATGTTGATTCATAACCACCATCTGGTAAAATATCCCTAATCTGGTTAAATATTAAGTTACTTGGAGCATATCCTAATGGATATATATATTCAACCTTAGTTAATGAAGGTTTATATTTTAATGTACAAATAGTATGTTTTGAATTATTTACTAAATCGTAAACATTTAAATACAACAAATTATTTGAATCAATACCTAATGACCATTTAAATTTTTCATCATAATTTAACAAGTAATTATTTGGATAAGGTCCAGAACAAGATTGATAATTTTTTAAATCTTGTAAAACTATTCTATTTTTAAATAAATAAATAGTTATTATATCAGTTTCACCATCATTTAATAAATATATATTCATTAATTCCTTCATCATATACTTATCACCCCAAGTACCATTATTAACACTAGTTTCTGCATTAATACCTTCAAAACTCCATTCCATTCCAGGAATTCTCTTATTACAAATTTCTTTTAATACTTGAGAATTACATTGCATCGAGCTATGTGAGCAATCACCAAACAAGCTACAAGTTTCATAACCTAAATACATTAAATTAATAGGATATAAGAAATTATCTTCCATAAGATAATTTGATGCTTTTTTATTTGGATTTAATTTTTGCAAAATTTGATTAAATTCATAACCATCTTTTCCTCTAATTTCTATATAACTATTATGCAATTCATTGAGTATAAACAGTCCTAATCTACTCCATCCTATACCAATAGTAATATTTCTTTCTAAATATGCCAAAGAACTGTTAGTATATGGAGAATAATATGATTTATTATTTATTTTATCAACTAATGTTATATAAGTTTTATTTAACATTAAACTGAGTATTTCAGTCGATTCATTTAAAAAATCATATTCAATCCAATAATTTGCGTCATTAATAACCAGTTCTGGTTCTGAAATATAAATCTTAAAATTAATCCAAAACAAATTACCTTTATTAAATTTTGACTCTTCAATTAATACATCATTCCCTCTACAAGGTTTATTCAATTGAACATGACATTTGTCTAATTCTATTTCATACCAAGGTTTTTCTGTAGTAGTAGTAGTAGTAGTAGTAGTAGTGGTAGTGGTAGTAGTAGTAGTGGTAGTAGTAGTAGTAGTAGTTGTTGTTGTTGTTGTTGTTGTTGTTGTTGTTGCATCTATTGAAGGAATATTTATTATATTTGTCAATTGCCAAATATTAAATGAATTATTAATTGATCTACTTAAAGCATTCATTGGAACTATTTTATTAAATGAAATATTCTCACCATTTATTTCAATTAATTTCTTTGAATTGTTTTCAATAGAAATTATATATTTATTATTAATAGAATCATATGTTAACCAAAAAGCAAAATAACCATTTGGATATGTTGAACAATAAGGACCACATTGTGGTGAACCTACAATTGATTTTTCTCCTGTTTTTTCATTTTTAAATGTAACAGTTTCATTATTATAATATAATGATAACACTATTTCATCTGAACCATTTTCTATTGAATTAATAAAATTATATTTGTAATTAAATTCTGAATTAATTAAATCATTTGATGGTATACCGGTACTTAATATAACAAATAATGTCCAATTATCTTTAAATTTTGTATTATCAGGCATTATTTTTGCTGATGTAGCATTACAAGTAGTAAATAAATATAAATCACATTCATCAATTCCATCAACAATATGTGTTGGTTGATAAGGATTAATTTCATCATTATTATTATTTGGATCTTTTTCAAATTGTCCAGTAGTTTTATTATAATGATATCCTGGTGGTGTATTTGATTCATCACCATCAATAGGTGCAGGTTTTATACCAGGTGGATAATATGGATTATTTTTACCATATTTATTTTCTGGTTTAAATTGTCCAGTAGATTCATCTTTATCAGGGAAATAAAAACCATTATTTGTACTTGATGTTGATTCATAACCACCAGGAATAAATCCATCTTTAAATTGAGTGAAATTGTTCATTGATGGAGCATATCCTAAAGGATAAATGTATTCAATATTGAAAAATCCGTTTTCATATTGCAAATTGCAAATACTATATTGATTTTTACCAGATTCACTATAAATGTTTAAATAGAAAAGATAGTTTTTACCAAATGCTAATGACCATTTGATTTTATTTTGTAAACTTTTATTCTCATTATTTGGATAAGGACCCGAGCAAGAAATCTTTTTTTGAATATCTTGTAAAACAACTCTATTACTGAAAAAATATACAATAATAACATCTTTTAAGCCATCATTGATTAAATAAACATTTAACAAGTCATTAATCATAAACAATTCACCCCATGTTCCATTATTAACCATTGTTTCAGAAATAGTGCTCTCAAACTCCCAATACATACCTGGTATCTTATTTACACATACTTGTTTCAATACTTGTGAATAGCAATCTATTGTAGATATAGAGCAATCTCTATATAAACTGCAAGTTTCATAACCTTTATAAAGAATCATGTTTGGATATAAAAAGTTATCTTCTAAAAGATAATTAGAGAAGGATTTATATGTAGAAACATGAATTATTTTGTTAAATTCATATTCTAAGTTATTCTGTAATTCAATAAAACTATTATGATCCTTATTTAGTATAAATAAACCAAGTCTACTCCATGCTAATCCAATTTTTAATATTTCACCTTCATATGTTAATGATGAATTAGTATATCTTGAAGAATATTCATTATTATTAATAAAATCAACTAATAATAAATGAGTTTCATTAAATAATAAAGAAAGTATTTTATCATTGTCTTTATAAAAATCGTAATTATGCCAATATTTATTTAAGGATAATTCTATTTCTGGAGAAGATTTTACTGTTTTTGTTTCAATCCAAATTAAGTTTCCTTTTTCAAAAGATTCATCTATGATAGCATTATTACCTCTACAAGGTTTATTTAATTTAATAGGACATTCATCTAGCTCTATTTCATACCATGGTTTTTCTGTAGTAGTAGTAGTGGTAGTAGTAGTAGTAGTAGTAGTAGTAGTTGTTGTTGTTGTTGTTGTTGTTGCATCTATTGAAGGAATATTTATTATATTTGTCAATTGCCAAATATTAAATGAATTATTAATTGATCTATTTAAAGCATTCATTGGGACTATTTTATTAAATGTAATATTCTCACCATTTATTTCAATTAATTTCTTTGAATTGTTCTCAATAGAAATTATATATTTATTATTAATAGAATCATATGTCAACCAAAAAGCAAAATAACCATTTGGATATGTTGAACAATAAGGACCACATTGTGGTGAACCTACAATAGATTCTTCCTTTGTTTTTTCATTTTTAAATGTAACAGTTTTATTATCGTAATATAATGATAACACTATCTCCTCTGAGTCTTTATTTAATGAATTAATAAAATTATATTTATAATTAAATTCTGAATTAATTAAATCATTTGATGGTATACCAGTACTCAATATAACAAATAATGTCCAATTATCTTTAAATTTTGTATTATCAGGCATTATTTTTGCTGATGTAGCATTACAAGTAGTAAATAAATATAATTCACATTCATCAATTCCATCAACAATATGTATTGGTTGATAAGGATTAATTTCATCATTATTATTATCTGGATCTTTTTCAAATTGTCCAGTAGTTTTATTATAATGATATCCTGGTGGTGTATTTGATTCATCACCATCAATAGGTGCAGGTTTTATACCAGGTGGATAATATGGATTATTTTCACCATATTTATTTTCTGGTTTAAATTGTCCAGTAGATTCATCTTTATCAGGGAAATAAAAACCATTATTTGTATTTGATGTTGATTCATATCCTCCACTAATAAATGATTGTTTTTCTTGTGTAAATCTTGCTTTTGATGGTGCATAACCTAATGGATAAATATAAATTATAGAATTAAAATCATTATTTCTTTCTAAAACACAAATTGTATATTTAGAATCATTACTTAAATTATTAATATTTAAATAAAGAAAATTATCATTAGGACTAAAAGATAAATACCATTTAATTTTATCATTATAATTTAAAATTTGATTGTTAGGATATGGACCAGAACATGATGTTTGTGATATTAAATTCTGAATTACAGCTCTGTTATTAAAGAAATAAATAATTGCAATATTAATTTCACTATCTTGAATTAAATATACATTTAATAAATCATCAATCATAAAATATTCATTCCAAGTACCATTATTAACATTAGTTTGAGATATTTTATGTTCAAAAGAAAATTCTAATCCAAGATCATTTTTATTGCAAATACCAGTTAATACTTGTGAAAGACATCCTGAAACATTTTTATTACATTCATTGTATAAACTACATATTTCATATCCATAATATAAATTATCCATTGGATATAAAAAATTTGATATTAATGAATAATTTGTTGGATATTTAAAATCTGGTTCTCTAATTATTTCATTAAATGAAAATGATTGTTCACTATGTATTTCAATAAGACTAGAAAGTTTATCATTCATTATAAATAATCCAAGCCTACTCCAACCTATAGCAATACTTTTTTTTAATCCAGAATATGCTAAACTATGATTTGTATATGGTGATGAATATTCTATTTTATTTTTCCAATCATAAACATATAATGATGTTTCATTTAATAATATACTTAATACATTTTCTTTATCTATTTTAAATATATATCCATGCCAATAATTTGAATTTGATATTTCTGTTTTCAAATCACTTTCAGGATTAGTTAATGTAGAATTTAACCATAATAAACTTCCTAATTGAAATTCTGTATTTAATTCTGCATTATTACCTTTACAGGGTGTACTTTGTAAAACTAAATTACAAACATCTTCTATTTTATCATACCAAGGAGATTGAGTTGTTGTCGTTGTTGTTGTTGAATCAATTTTATTAATAACTTTTTTATTTGTTAAATACCAAATATTAAATGAATTTTGTTTAGATTTAACTAATGTATTCATTGGAATTATTTTATTAAATGAAATATTTTCAACATTTATTTCAATTAATTTTTTTGTATTATTTTCAATAGAAATTATATATTTATTATTAATAGAATCATATGTTAACCAAAAAGCAAAATAACCATTTGGATATGTTGAACAATAAGGACCACATTGTGGTGAACCTACAATTGATTTTTCTCCTGTTTTTTCATTTTTAAATGTAACAGTTTCATTATTATAATATAATGATAACACTATTTCATCTGAACCATTTTCTATTGAATTAATAAAATTATATTTATAATTAAATTCTGAATTAATTAAATCATTTGATGGTATACCGGTACTTAATATAACAAATAGTGTCCAATTATCTTTAAATTTTGTATTATCAGGCATTATTTTTGCTGATGTAGCATTACAAGTAGTAAATAAATATAAATCACATTCATCAATTCCATCAACAATATGTGTTGGTTGATAAGGATTAATTTCATCATTATTATTATTTGGATCTTTTTCAAATTGTCCAGTAGTTTTATTATAATGATATCCTGGTGGTGTATTTGATTCATTACCATCAATAGGTGCAGGTTTTATACCAGGTGGATAATATGGATTATTTTCACCATATTTATTTTCTGGTTTAAATTGTCCAGTAGATTCATCTTTATCAGGGAAATAAAAACCATTATTTGGAATTGATGTTGATTCATAACCACCATCTGGTAATCCTTGTTTATATTGAGTAAAATTCATTTTTGATGGTGCATAACCTAATGGATATACAATTGATATTGGTAATTTATTTAATGAATATGGCATTGAACATATTGTTTTTTTAATTTTTGAATCTTTTAATTCAGTATTAAATATTATCATATTATTTTTTTCATTAATACCAAATGATAAAATTAATTTATCATTAATTTTTTTATTTATATTATCACCATAACCTCCAGAACAACTTACAAATGTTTCCATATCTTCAATAACAATTCTATTATTAAATATATATATTGTATATAAATTATCAATAGAAGAACTTAATAAATATACATTTAATAAATCATCAATCATAAATGATTCACTCCATGTTCCATTATTAACATATGTTTCTGAAATAATTGTCTCAATATTCCAATATTGTCCTTTTTGTAATTTTTTACAAAGTCCTTTTAATACTTGTGATCTACAAGTTGTTATTGGCATTGTACAATCTTCATGTAATGTACAAGTTTCATAACCAATAAACATATTATTATGTGGTAATAAAAAATTATATTCTAATTCATAATCAATAATAATATTTTTATTATATAATGTATAAATTTTATTTATATTTTCTATTTTATTTGTATTTATTTTAATTAAAGCATCATAATTTCTATTTAATATAAATAAACCTAATCTACTTTTTGCTATACCAATAGATATTTCTTTTCCTGAATATGCTAATGATTGATTTGTATAAGGTGAACTATAATCTATTCCATTATTATTATCATTTAAAACAATAAATATTTCATTAAATAATAATGTATATATAGATTTATTATTATAATCAAATTGAATACCATGCCAATATGATTTTTTATTAAAAATTATTTCATTTTGTAATATATTTATTGTTGTATTAATCCATATTATATTACCATCACTAAATTCAGGTATTATAGTAGCATTATAACCTCTACATGGATCAAATTCATTAATTAATTTACAATCATCTTTAATTTGAGTATTCCATGGTGATTTTGTTGTTGTTGTTGTTGTTGTTGCTTTTATAATTGGTTGTTCTTTTGTACTAAATAATTTCCAAACATTATACATAGAAATATCTTTATTATAACAATTTTCACAAGGTTTTATTTCATCAAAATCTGCTCCTATAGAATTAATTTCAATCAATTTTTTTGTATTATTTTCAATAGAAATTATATATTTATTATTAATAGAATCATATGTTAACCAAAATGCAAAATAACCATTTGGATATGTTGAACAATAAGGACCACATTGTGGTGAACCTACTGTTGTTTCTTCACCTGATATTTCATTTTTAAATGTAACAGTTTCATTATTATATGATAATGTTAAAGTAATTTTATTATTATTTTTTGAATTAATAAATATATATTTATAATTATATAAATTTGATTCACCAATTTTTTTTGGTATACCAGTACTAGAAATAATAAATAATGTCCAATTTTTTTTAATTTTTATATTATCTGGCATTAATTTTATTGAAGTTGAATTACAAGTATCAAATAAATATAATTCACATAATTCTAATCCATTAATAATATGTTTTGGTTGAAATGGATTAATTTCTTCTTTATTATTATCAGGATTTTTTTCAAATAAACCAGTTGTTGTATTATAATAATATCCTGATGGTGTATTAAATTTATTACCATTTATTGGTGCAGGTTGAATACCAGGTGGATAAAAAGGATAACTATTACCATAAATATTATAAGGTAAATATTGTTGTTTAATATTATCATAAATTGGAAAATAATAACCTTTATTTTCTATTGATGTTGAAATATATCCACCTTGTTTAAATTTATCAATATTTTGAATAAATGTTGAATTACTAGGTTTATATCCTAATGGATATATATAATATAATGGTAAAAATTCATCTATTAATGAAAATGAACAAATTGTATACATTTCATTTTTAATATCATCATTAATATTTAAATATAAATAATTTAAAGAATCTAATCCTATTGACCAAATTATTTTATCACCTATATTAATATTTTTATTTAATGGATAAGGACCACTACATGAAATAGAATTAACAATATCTTGTAATGCCATTCTATTTTTATAAAAATAAATAATATAAGTATCTTTTATACCATTATTAATATAATATATATTTATTAAATCTGATTGAATATATGATTCACCCCAAGTTCCATTATTAATATTTGTATTAACTAATTCTGTTTCAATAATAATTTCTATACTATTATTAATTTTTTTACAAATACCTGTTAAAACTTGTGATTTACATTTATTAATATTTTTACAATCTTCATATAATGTACATTTTTCATATCCTTTATATAATATTTGATTTGGATATGTAAATGAATCTTTTATAATATAATTTGTTAAATGATTTAAAATAATTTCTTCTTGTATTTTATTATAATCTAATGAATTATAATTTTCTTTATTAATTAAAGCATTAAAATCTTTATTTAATAAAAATAATCCAAATCTATTTGATACTATTCCTAATGTTATTTCCATATTTTCATAAAATATATGTTGATTAGTATATGGTGATTCAATTATTTCATTATTAATATAATCATATATTATTATTGATGTATCATTAATTAATAATGAAATTATATTTTCATTATCTTTTTTAAAATTATATCCAAACCAATATTCATTATTATTAATTTCTATTTTATTTTCTGTTTTAGATAATATTGTATTAATCCAAAGAATATTATCTTGTTCAATTTTTTTATTTATAATTGCATTATTACCTTTACAAGGTTCATTTAATAATAATTCACATTCTTTTTTAATATCTTCATACCATGGTATTTTTGTTGTTGTTGTTGTTGTTGTTGCTAATTCATTTGGTGGATTAATATTATCTAATAAATTCCATATAGTATATGTTTTTAATGAAATAGGTTTTGAATCTATATCATTTAATCCTTCAATTTTATTAAAATCTAAATTATTTGAATCAAATTCTGTTAATAATTGTCTATTATAATTAACTGATAAATAAAATTTATTATTTTTAATATCTTTTTGTAACCAAAATGTAAAATAACCTTTTGGATATGTTGAACAATAAGGACCACATTGTGGTGATAATGTTTTAATAAAAATTTTATTATCTTTTATTATTTCTATACTTGTATTCATTATTCTAATAGAAAATTTAATATCATCATCATATTTAAATATATATTCATAATTATATTTTGGTATCTTATCTATTGAATATTGTGTTATACCAGTATTAATCATAATAAAAAGTGTCCAATTATTTTTTATATTATTTATTGATTTATCTAATATTATTTTTGTTGAATTACATATACCAAATATTTCTAAATTACATTCATCTATACCTTTAGATATTTGAATTGGTATTGGTGGATTCATCATATTTTTATTTAATTCATTATTTATTAATTCATATTGACTTGTTGTTTTATTAAAATAATAACCTTTTGGAGGATTTAATCCATTTATATTTATATTTGGTATTCCCATTGGTAAAAATCCTTCATTTTGTCCATATGGTATTAATGGTTTATATTCATTTGTTATATTATCTAATAATGGATAATAAAATCCTATATTATTATTTAAATCTGATGTAGATTCATATCCACCATTTTTAAAACCATTTCCAAATTGTTTAAAAATATTTATACTTGGATTACTACCTACTGGATATAATGATATAAAGGGAATATTTGATAACATATTTTTAAAACCACATACTGTATAATGTTTATCTAAATTATTATCATATAAACCTATATATATCATATTATTTGAATCAATACCTATTGTCCAATTAATATTATCTCCTTCTAATAATATATTATTAGATATATATGGTCCAATACATGAAATATTATTATTTGGATCTAATAATACTATTTTATCTTGAAAAAAATGAACTATTAATTTTATATTATTTTTATCACCCATTAATAAAAATGAATTTAATAATTTATTATATGAAAATCTTGAACCCCAAATTCCACTTGAAATATTTGTATTAACTAATTTTGTATTAATTATCCAATATAAACCTGGTGTTGATGTTGGACATGGTAAATAAAGAACTTGACCACTACATTCTAATTGATTAATTCCACAATTAGAATTAAATGAACAATTAATATAACCATTAATTAATGTTTTATTAAATGATTCTATTTTATCTTCTATCATAAATGATGTAAATATATCATTTCTTATATTTATTATTTTATTTAATTTATTTATTTCATTTTTATTAAAATTTATTTTATATATTATATTTTTATATTCATCTAAAAAATAAATATTATCATATTTATTAATTAATCCTATTCCAAATAATATTTCTTTATTTAGATTAATTATTGTTCTATTTGAATAATAAAATTCATAATATAAATTATTTAATTCATCATAAATTTGTATTTCTTTTATACCAAAATATATTTTTAATAATTCTTTTTCATTATTTTTAAATATATATGAATCATAATAAATAAATTCATTATTATTATTTTTTGTATCTTGTGATATAGTAAAATTTAACCAAATAATAATAGAATTATTATTTATATTATCATAATTAGCATTTAATCCAATACACCAATTATTTAACATATTATTTAATAAACATGTTATATGTTTTTTTGATGGTTTTATATTATTTGTTTCTATAATCCAATTACTTAAATATACATATGGATTGGAATCTTTTATTAATTCTGTTTTTATTTTTGTAATATTTCCTGTAATTGGTATATATACACCTTTATATTCTTCAATTAAATTTCTAATTTTATTTTTATTATTTTCTATATTAATATCTAATGTTGTTGTTAATATAAAATTATTTAATGTTTTAGAAAGATATGCATATAATTTTATTGGTGTTACACCAGATATTGGATTATTTAATATAATATCAGCTATAACTAAATCAGAATTATTATTTATTAATTGTATATTAGAACCTAATATATTTAATTTTATTAAATTATCAATTATTTCACCAGATTTAAATGATAAACCTTGAAATATTAATGAATATTCTTCATTTTCATTATAAATAAAATTAAATTCAAAAATATAATTTTTTTGAAAATAAGTATTTTCTGGTGATATAATAATTTGATTATTAATATGACATTTTTTAAACATTTCTAATTTACATGGATTTTGATTATCAATAATTTCAGATGGTAAATTTTTTATTATTAATTCTTTTTTATTTTTTTTAATAGAATTAATAATACCAATAAAATTTCCAATAGGATAAACAACATTTAATCTAATATTTATATTTGGATTTAATTGTAATGTACAAATTTGATTTAAACCATTATTAGATATATTAGTAATTAAATTAATATTTTGTTTACCCATATAAAAACCCCATTGAAAATTACTTGTATTATTTTCTATTTGAATAGAATTACCATAATTATTTCTACATATAGAACCATCATATAATGATTGTATAACAGCATAATTTTTAAAAAAATAAAATGTAAATATATCATCAAATCCATCATTAATTTTAAATACTTGTATTAAATTTGGTAATTTAAACATATCACCATATGTTCCATTATTAACATTTGTAGAAATTTCAGGATAAATTGTAAATAACCAAACAATATCATCTGGTTTTGGATATGGACATAAACCACTAAATGAATTAGCAATACAATTTTGTGTTTGATTATTTAAACAATTATTTTCAAATGAACATTCAATAAAACCATGATACATATATGGATATCTCATTGAATCATATAAAATATCTTGTTTAATACCATGAAATATACTCCAAGAATTAGATTGAATAAATTTTATTTTATTAATAGAATTAGATTGTGATGGATAATCAGGAAAATTTGCAAATATTTGATCATTTAATGTAAAATATATAAATCCAGACATTCTATTTATTGTTATTGATATCCAAGATGATATATCAATTAAAATATCATTATTATATAAATTCCATATTTCTTGATTATTTATTAAATCTATAACACCAATATTAGTTTGATTAAATAATATAATATATGATGATAAATTATCTATTTGATATATAATACCATTATAATAAATATTATTATTATATATAATATTTGAAATTTTTTGAATATTAAAATAAATAGTTAATTCATAATTAAGATTTAATGATTTATTATTAATATTAGAATTTAATATTAATGATGATGATAAACAATAAGATGTTATAATAGATTCTTGATTAATTTCACATTCATTTTTATAATCTTGAATATACATTTCATTATTTTTTTGATATATATTTTTTTTTAATGATTTTGGAGCAAAAAAACCATTAGCTAATGTTGTTTTTGATTTTTTTATAAATCTATTAATAATATTAATTTTATATATATTAAGATCACCTAATGGTATTTTAACAATACTTTCATTACATATAACAACATATAAATATGGTATTTTTATTAATTCATTAATTTCTTCTATATCAATTCCTAACATAAATTTTAAATTACCACCTTTTAATAATGAATTTATATAAATACATTCTTTTGATATTTCTGATACACTTGTTAATGTACCTATATTTGGTATATTTGAACTAAGTAATATTGAAGGATTACTTCCACCTGATATATATAAATTTGTTTGAATATTTTGATATTTATTAATAATTGAAACTTGTATAACAATTGATGAAGTTGAATTTGAATCAATTTCCATATCAAAATTAATACTCATATTTTCTTTTAATTCTGTATATAATTCTAAATCTAATTGATCATTTGTAATAAATGGTAAAAGTTTTTTTGTATTAGAAATTAATGGTTTTGATAATATTATTAATTTATTTTTATAATCATCATTTTCTGTATTCATTGTTATATCACCTATTGTATTAGATAATCCACTACCATTTGATTTAAAATTATATAAATCTATTATTCTATTATTTAAATTTAATGTACAAAAAAGATTTGGTTTATCTAAATCTGAAAAATATATTAAATCAATTTTTTTTAAATTATTATTTATTATTATACCAAATTTAATATTTGAATTTATATTTATTTTAATATTATCTGGAATATAATTATAACATGATTCACCAGAAAATGGATTATTAAGTGATATATAATTTTCAAATATATTTATTAAAAAATAATTATTTGTTTTATTACCTAATATAAATATTGATTTTGAATCTGGAAATATACCTAATTTTGATGATATTTCTACTGGTATTAATGGTCCATTATACCATAATTTTATAATATTTGGATTATTACATAATTGTATTGCACTTGAACCTTTACAAACATAATTACCACTATTACATTGATTAAAAAATAAACATTCATATAAACTATTAATAATTCTTGATTCTGTTGATGTTGTTTTTGGACCTGGTAAAAATGAATATGATGAAATATAATTTATTTTTATTTTATTATTAAAATATGATTTAATATTATTAATTAATAAATTTGTTTTATTTATTAATAATATTATATTATTTGATTTTGAATCAACAATATATATATAATTATTATTAAATATTATTGATATACTAAAATTTTCTGTATATTGACTTAATATATTCATTGGTGGTCCTGAATAAGATTCAAAATTTATTAAATTAACTAATGTTATTGTTGTTTGAAATATTGATAATTCATATACTGCAATATCATCTGAATATAATCTCCATTTATACATTAAATCATCTGATGATATTGGAAATTTTTTTATTATCATTGTTATATTATTTATATCAAATAAAGAATTATTATTATTATCTGTTATTATTATTGATGTATCAATACTTTCACAATAAGATAATGGAATTAATTTACAAATATTATCTATTATTGGTGATATAAATGAATTATTTATTTCAAATGTATTTATTAATGTTTTTATATCTATACTTCCTTTAATTAATGATTTAATAGAATTATTATATATATTATTTTTTTCTATATAAATTTTATTAAATAATATATCATCATTAATAATTAATTCTGTTAAATTAATCCATTCTTTATTATTATCAGTATTAAATAAAATTCTTAATTTTCCTTCTTTTAAATTTTGAATTTGAATTAATATTTTTGAATTAATTATTGATTTATAACTTCCTGTTATTATTTTTCTATCTTTCATATTTTCTATTGAAATATGACTTTTAAATATTCCTATTCTTATTTTTGGATTATTTATTGAATATGTTTTTGTAATATCTATAATATTTTCATCTATTATTATTTCATCTAATGAAATTATTAATAATAAATCTTCTTTATTATTATTAATTGAATTTAAATTAAATTCAAAATCAATATGAAAATTTTCTTTATTAAATAATTCTAAATTAAATCCTAAAATATTTAATATATCTGTTTCAAATGGTAATTTATTAAAAAAATAATATGCTATAGTTGAATTAAATATTTTTGATATATTTAATTCTGAATATGGCATAATTTTTAAAAATGTTCCTTCATTATTATTAATTATATTATTATTATTATTATTATTACTATTAGATGTTATTATTTTACCAATACCATTTAATATATTTGGAATTTCTAATGATACTATTGTTTTATTTAAAGTATTAATTACATAAATCCAATTTTCTTTAAAAATAATTCTTAAATTATAAATATATTTCATATTACCAATATATATATAATCATTTAATTCACCCCAAATTTGTTTAGATAAATTTTCTGAATATATACCAATCATATCAGGATTTATCATAAAATTTAAAATTTTATTTGATAATGTTTTATCATAAAATATATATTCTTCAAAAATACCTTTTTTTGTTCTATAATCTAATGTTCCTTTAAAATTAAATTCTATACCAGAATTTAATAATGAATTATCAATTGATAATATAAATTCATTAGATAAACAACCTTGATATATTTCTAATTTACATGTAGATAATAAAGTTGTTAATGAATTTTGATTTATTATAGAATTAGTATTATTTGGTTCATATTTTTCTACTATTTCATAATTAAATTCTGAATCTACATTACTTATAACTTTTGTAAAATTATTTGCTAAAGTATATGGTAACATACAAATAACACCATATTCTGATTCAAGTACCCAATATCTTGATGTATATTTATCAGTCCAATAATTTAAACTAAATTTTATTATTTCACCAATTTTATAATTATGAGAATCTTCTGAATATTTTCCTGAACAAAATTGTTTAGTTTCTTCATCATATAATACAGCATATTCAGAAAATAAAATACTTTTTAATACTACTTTATCTTCAATATTTTTAAATAAATAACTACTTAATGAACCATCTAATAATTTATTACTTGTTTTTGATTTTATTTCCAATTTTTGTGAATCTATTCTTCCTAAAGTAAAATTATTAAATTCTGTTTCTCCTTTTATTATAATTAATAAATAATATAAAATAATTAATAAAATATTAAATATTTTTAATAATAACTTCATTTTTATTTATTTATTTATTATTTTAAAAATTAATTAAATTATATAAAATTATTGAAAATCTTATGTGAAGAATTTTAATTATTACTTCACTTAATGATTCTCTTTTTTTTTTTTTTTTTTTTTTCAAATATTTTGAAATAATTTAAAAGAAAAATTAAAAAGAATAAAAGAAAAAAAAAAAATAATTAAATTAAAAAAGATTTTTACTATTTCTATTTTTATGTATTTTTTTTTTTTTTTTTTTTAAATATCTAAACAATCTTATTTTTATACATGTAATATTAATGTATTATATATAAATATAATATATTCTTTTATATTTTATACGTACTAGATAATATATAATGTCAAGTAATATTATTAAAAAAAAAAAAAAACATTTAATTAATTAATTAATCAATTAATTAATCAATTAATCTTTTAACTCTTTTTTTTTCTAGTAAAGTTATTTAATATTAATTTTTATTTTCATTTTTGTTATTTATATATAAATTAATAATAATTTAATATTTCTAGTAAAATATGACAAGTAATCTATTAAATCATAAATAATTAATATATAATATATAATTAATATAATATATAATTAATATATAATATATAATTAATATATAATATTTAATATATAATTAATATATAATATAATATATAACTAATATATAATTAATATATAATATATAATTAATATATAATTAATATATAATATATAATTAATATATAATTAATATATAATATATAATTAATATATAATTAATATATAATATATAATTAATATATAATTAATATATAATTAATATATAATTAATTTAATATAATATATTATATATAATATTTAATATATAATTAATATGTTAATAAAATAATTATTATATGTAATCGATAAAATAATTATTACATGTAATCAGTAAAATAATTATTACATACAATTAATATAATAAAAAATACATGCAATTAACATAATAAAAAATACATGCAATTAATATAATGATACATGCAATTAATATAATAATACATGCAATTAATATAATAATACATTTAAGAAACATAAATAATTAATATATTTAATTAATATAAATAATATAATATATTTAATTAATATAAATAATATAATATAATATATAATATTATTTATAATTTATTTAATAATAATTTTGGTTTAATATTTCTTTTTCATTATAAAAATTAATATCTTCTTCTTTATTATTACCATATGCTTTTTTTCTAAATTTTATTTCTAAATTTCTTATTTCTTGAATATATTTTAATGCTTTTTTTTTTTTTCTTCCTTTTGTTGTTAAATGTGAATATAAATAAGAAATTGTAGGTGATATTACTGGTATTTTTTTAAAAATTTTAGAAATACGATTTTTTTTTTTTTTAGTTTTTTGTATATCAGTAATTGGTTCTAAATCTTTATTTAATTTTTTTTTAGATTTTTTTGTTTTATTTGAATTAAATTTTTTTTTATTTATTTTTTTTAATTTATGAATATTATGATTATGATGATGATGATTATTATTATTATTATATTTTTGATAATAATTATTATAATTATTATATAATGATTGTGCTAATCTTGGTATAGCTATATATTCAATTTCAATAAATTGATTATCTTGATTATTAATATTATTATTATTATTATTATTATTATTATTATTATTATTATTATTATTTTTAATATTATTTTTTTTTATTTTATTATATATTTTTTTTGTAATTTTTTTAACCATTATTTTTCCTTGTGATGTTGAAAGATATAATATAAGTTGTTCTATTTTTTCTGATCCATGTTGTTTACAAAATTTATTAATACCTTTAATACCTTTATTTATATAAATATTTAAAAATTCTTTTAATAATTTTTTAATATCTTTTTCATTTAATTCATTTTTTTTATATATTGATTCTTCATCATTAATAATTTTATTTAAAATTTTTTTATTTTTTTTAGAATTAATTTCTTTATTTTCTAAATAATTAATTTTATCTTCAATTTTTTTTAATAATATAATTAATTCATTATTTTGATTAGTTAAATTATATTGATTAATTATATTATTAGAATTATTTATATTATTTAAATCAATTAAATTATTTAAATTATATTGATTAGTTTCATTAATTAAATTATTATTTTTTTCTTCATTTAATATAGTTTTATTTTGAAAATTTATTAATTTATTAATATATTGATCATTTTGTTTTTTACAATTATCTAAATTACCTAATATACAAGTATCTTCTATAATAGCTTGTGTTAATGATTTATTTATATATTGATTATTAATTAAATTATTTTGAGAATTTGTTTTACATATTACATTTAATATTGTTATTTCATTTAATCCTAATTTTGAAAAATTTTCTTCAAGTTGATTTAATTCTATTTGATTTTTTTCTGTTTCAGCAATTAATGTAAACTCTATTCCACCTAACATAGCAATATCATCAATTAATATTTTTAAATCTTGAATTAAAATATCATATGTAATAGATACAATAAACCATCTTTTTTCTAATAATGTATTTAATGGACAATTTTTAATAACAAATGGTATATCTATTTTAGATTGATTAATATTATTAATTTTTAATAATTTTTTTTCATAATTATTTTTTAATATATAATTATATTGTTTATTTTCTTCTAATATATTATTAGATTGATTATTTTCAATATCTTTTAATATATATAATCTTAAATCATCATTAGGATTAATATTATTATCTTCAATAATATCATTATCATTTAAAATACTATAAACAAATTTTTTAAATTCATCACCTATATCATAACCAGATGCAATAGAAAAATAATTATTATTATTAATAATTTTTTTTATTAATTTATTAGATAATATAATTTCTTTAAATTTTTTAATATTAATATCACGTTGTATTTTAATATTTAATATATCATTAATATAATCATCTCCTTGTGGATAATAAAATAAAATATTAAGATTCATTTCATAAATTATTTCAATTTCAAATATCATTTTATTTTCATCATTATTAATATTATTTAAATTTAAATTATGATATCCTAATATATAATTATTATTTAAATATAATTTTGTTAAATAATCTTTTATATATATATTTTTATATAATATATTATTATTTAATATATTTTTTTTTAATAATATTTCAATTAATTCTTTAATTGTTATATTATTATATATATTTATTTTATATTCAATAAATATTTCATCATTATTTTCATTAATTAATAAATTATTATTTGTATTATTATTTAATATTTTAATTGGTATCATTAATAATATATCAATATTTTTAATAATATCAACTTCTAATAATAATTTATAAGATTCTGAATTAGAAATAAATGTTATATATGTTGTAGAAGATGGTGTTTTTGGATTAATAAGAAATTCCATTAATTTATTATTATCAATTTCTTTTTGTATACCTATAATTAAATATTTTGATAATTCATAATAATATTTTTTATTTAATTCTTTTAAAAAATCTATAACAGAAATAATTTGTGGTATTTCTAATATTAATTGTTGAATATAATTAATATTTTCATTATTAATTTCTTTATTATTTTTTATAGAATTATTATAAATATTTATTATTACTTTTATTATTTTTGGTTTTTTCATTATTAATTTAAAATTTTTATTATTAATATTAGATAATAATAATGTCTCATGTTTATTAGGATCTAAATATTGATAATAATTATTAATATTATGATTTACATGCATGTTATTATTATTTTCCACATGTATATTATTATTAATATTTTCTGAAGAATAAATTAATAAACAATTTTTTTCTTTAATATTTTTTAATGATGACCATATTAATTGTGCTTGTGAATATAATGCTGCTGGTGTAATAAAAGTTGGATCATTTCTTAATTTTATATTAAAATTATTTTCTTCATATATAAATTCTATAAATGGAAAACCTATTTCTTATTATTATTATTATTATTATTATTATTATTATTATTATTATCTTGAATAAAATTATTTATTTCATCATCATTTTTACTTTCAAAAATATTACTCATTTCTATATTATCATTATATAAATCTATATTATTAGAATTATCAATTATTGTTATATATAATGAAAATGGTTTTTCATTTGATATTTCTTTTATATTTGAAATAAAATCTTTAATATATATTTCATTATTTTGATCTAATTCATCTCCTTGTTCATTTTGTATATATAATTTATTTTCTTTAGATATTAATATATTATTTGTTATAGGATCTTTTATATTATAAATAATATTTAATAAATCATTTGTTTTACAATCTTTTTTTAAATTAATTTTTTTATTTTTTATTTCTTTTTTATTTAAAAATATAATATTTATTGGTAGATTATCTATTTTATTTTCAATATCATTATTTTCTATATTATCATTATTAATTAATTCTAATTTATTATTATTAGATAAATCTTCAATTTTAATATATAATAATTCACCATTAATAATACCAGAATCTTCATTTAAATTTGATTTATTAATTTTATTTAAAATATTATCTATTTTATTTTTTGAACTTGAAATAGATTTTATTAAAAATTCATTTGGATTAATATAACTATTTAATAAATTTAATAAATTTTTATATGTTAAAGGAAATTCTGTTTCTATTGTTAATGATGTAGGAATTTTAGATGGTTTAATTATTTCATTTTCATTTATAGAATCAAATTTTAATATTAATATTCCTTTTTTAATTTTTATATTAATATCATTATTATTAATATTATTATTATTAATATTATTATCATTAATATCATTATTATTAATATTATTATTATTAATATCATTATCATTTATTTCATTATTATTAATTTCATTATTTTCAATTTCATTATTTTCAATTTCATTTAATTCTTCATTAATATTTGTATTTAATATAAATTCTATTGTTATATTTTCATATTCTGAAATAAAAAATTCTGTTATTAAATAATTGAATTCTGATTCATCTAATTCAACTTCGTTAACTTTAATTTTAATTTCATCATTATTAATATTAAATTTTTTTAATTTTGTCTCACCAATTTTTATATAATTAAATAATGTTTTTTCTTTATCTAATTCATATTCTTCATTTAATAAACCAGTAAAAGATGGATATTTAAGAATAACTTTTGTAATATTTGAATTACAATTAATAATAATTTTGTTAATATTTAATATTTTAACAATAAATAAAATTAAAAGTATTAAATTATATTTTTTACAAATCATCAATTAAAAAATTTCATTAAATTAACAAATTCCTATTTAATATTTAATTATGAATCTTTAATTAATAATTTTAAGAAAAAAAAAAATAAAAAAAGAAAAGAAAAAATTTCAATAATTATTAATATTTAGAATAATATACACACTTTTAAAATAATAAGAAAAAGTTATTGTGTGAATTAAAAATAATCACACTATAAATATTATATTAAATAAATTAAGAAAATAAATATTAAATTAATGATTATTTTAATTTATAATATTTATAATTAATAACGGTATTAAGTAACAATATTGCATGTGGATATAACAATATAAAAAATAATAATCATTATAATTTATAAATGATTATTATTTGATTATAATAATTATTTATATTCATCACTAAAATTTTCATTATAATAATCATCATTATCATCATTATTATCATCATCATCATCATCATTATCATCATCATTATCATGAGGAGGAGGTGAAACATATTTTTTTTTTACTTTTTCTTCATCTTCAGGAATTTGAAAACGTACAATTTTATGTTTTGATATATCTAAATTTAAATTAGAATTATCAGATAAATTATTAGATGATTTTTTATTATCTGAATATATTTTTGAATTTGATATTTTTTTATCAATTTTGATATCTTGATTATTATTTCTAATTGCACCTAATGCAGTTATATCTTTTAAATCTTCAAGTGGTGCAAATTCTTGAGGAGGAACTATTTTTCTTTTAATTTTTGGATTCATATATATTTCATATGCATTCTTAACTCTTTGTTTAATAATATCATCATTATATTGATTATTTTTAAAATTATTTTTAAAAATTTTCTGTTTTTTTCTTTTTTTATCAATAGTTTTAAGAAAATCTTTAAGAATATCTTTCATATATTCATCTTTTTCATAATATTTTTCTTTTTGTTGATAAAAATTATTTTTATTAGATGGATTTAAATTATAATTAGGAATAACTTTACTAATTCCACCAATATTTATATAAAATACTTTTTCATCTTCAGAATTATTTATAGGTAAAGGATTTAATATAATTTTACCAAAACGATCTTTATTTATATTAGTAAATTTTAAACGATTTTCATATTCAAATTTTGTTCTTTCTTTAGAAGGTAATTTTAATAAACCAAATTTATCAAATCCTAATGGACTTATTTCTTCATTATTTTTATTAAATTCTGAATAATTTGTTTTATAAATATCAGGTATCATATAAGTTTCTTTAAGAGGTACTAATTTATTAGCATCTCTTGTATTATAATCTTTTATAATTTTAAATTTATATGGATGATTTATTAAATTTAAATTAGAATTATTTTCATAATGAATATTTTTATTATAATTATCTATATTATTAAAATTAAAATTATGATTTTTTAAATAATATTTTTGTGGATTAATTAATGATTTTGATTTATAATATTTATCTTGATATGGTATTGTAGATAAACCAAGTTCTTTTTTTTCAGATAATAATATATCAAATTCATTATTAATATTATTTTCAATTATTTTATTTTCTAAATTATTAATTGATTCATTATATTGATTAATTTTTGATTTATTAGGAAAATAATTTTTTTCAATAGTAGAATTATTATTATTATTTTTTGTTAAATATAATTTTTCAATATTAAATTCATTATTTAAAAATATATTACTTTGATTATCTTCTTTATTATATTTTATTTGAAAAAATTTTTTAAATAATGAATTATTATTATTTAAATAATCATTTTCAAATTTTTTAGTTAATTTAGAATCATTTTTTATCCAATTATCATATAATTCTTTATTTTCAATATAATTTAATATTTCTAATCGATCTTTATTATTTGAATATTTATCTAATAATTCATAAATTGACATATTTTTTTCTATAGGTAATAATTCACCTTTTAATAATTTATCAATATTTTCTTTAGCTATTTTTATTTCTTCATCTCTTTTTTGATCTTGTTTTTCCATTTCAAGTAATATATTTTCACCTCTACATCTAATATCTCTAGGTAACATTGATCTTTTAAATTTTTTAATATTAGAAGGATTTATATTTAATTCAATACATTTTTCAAGTAATTTTTTATGTTTTTCTTTTAATTTAAAATATTTTTTAACATTTTCTATACAAAATTCTTTAACATGTTGAAATATTTCTTTACCTTCTTCATAAGAATATGGTGGTGAAAATTTTTTATTTTCACCAATTTTTATCATATTTGGTATTAAAATATGATTTTTATAATTTCTTATACTTTTATATTCTTTCCATTGTTTTTTTAATAATTCTCTTATTATTCTAAAACAAGATTTAAAAAAACTAGATTGATCATATCCACCTTCAAAAGATAAAGGTTTTTTATTTGGTAAAAAATTAACCATACTTTTATCTTTAAGTGAAGATTCATAAAGAATATTCCATTGTTCATTTTTAATATTTTCATCATTATTTGTAGAATTTATATTTTGTATAGAAGATAAATAAGTATTAAATAAATTTATATATAATATTAATATAAATATACATTTTAGATTCATTTTTAAAAATATTTATATATTTTCATAAGTATTTTTTTTTTTTTTTTTAATTTAAAATTAGATATTTTATATTTAAAGATTTAATTATACTTCCTTATAATATAAAAAAGAAAAAAAAACTGATTTTAAAAATTCATATATAATTTTTAATTGTTTTCATAGACAAAATTTTTTATAATAAAATAATATCATTCTTTGAATTAAAAAAAATTTTTTTATGTAATTTTTTATGAATCTTTATTTTAATTTGTTTGATCTTATTAAAAGTATTACCCGCCATAGTTTTTTTATAAAATAAAATTGAATATTTGCATTAGCGCAATAACTTAATTAAAAAATGTTCAAGATTGTGATGGCGGTAAAAATTATAAAAAAAAAAAAGTTTGTGATTAATATAAATATAAATGAAAGATAATATAAATGGAAACAAGAAATAAAAATTTTATTGATCTTTTCAATTTTTTCTAATTTTTCCTTTTATTTTTCAATTTTTTTTTTCTTTTTTTAATATAAAATATTAGAAAATTAAAAAAAAAAAAAAAAAATCTATTTAATCAAATATTTAATTAAAAATAAAAATAAATTATCAACTTAAAAATGAAGTTTTTACAAATGATATTTCATTTAAAACTCCATCAAGTAAATGATATATTCTTCTGCATTTTTTAATAATATTTATATCATGTGATATTGTAATAATAGCACAATGTGAACAATATGTAGATATAATATCTATAATTTGCATAGTTTGTTCATTTATAAATGATTTAGAACATGAATCATTTTGAAATATTATAGGTTCATCTATAAGTATAAGATGATAATTTTTAGAATAAAGTAATATTCTACATGTATAAAAATATCTTAAATATATCTCAGAAATAACAAATGGTTTATTTTCAGTTCCAATTAAATATTTACCATGATTTATAACATTCATAGGATCTTTTTTAGAATTAATATCATTTGAACATAAAGAATTTTTTTGAAGAATAATTTTTGAATAAATACCATTAAGATTATTATTAACATATTTATATATCCCACATATTTTAAGAACACTATAAACTTCATTATCATTAAATTGTGAAAAAGGATCAATTATATCACGAACAATACAATTAGGAAGTATACATAAAGCTTGAGGAATAACACCAATTTTATTTCTTAATCTATATCTTGGAATAGAATGAATAGATTCTCCCATAATTGAAATATTACCAGATATAATAGGTGAAATATTTAATATAGCATTAAAAAGAGATGATTTACCAGATCCAGTACGACCAATTATTCCAATAACTTCACCATTATAAGCTTTCATAGAAATATTTTTTAATATATAATTACAATTTTTATCTTTATGTATTTCATAATCTATAGAAACATTATTTACAGAAAGAATAGGATATCTATGATTAGATAAATCATTTGCAGAAAGTAATGAAACAAATATATTATCATAAGTTTTTTTAATAGGATTTGCATTATCTTTATAAATAAAAAGTGATTTTTTATTAGATTTACTTTTAAGTCCAAGAAGTAGATTTTTTTCAATAATTTCATCTTTATGAGGAATATAATTTCTTTCATGATCTTTAATATTAATTTGATCCATTAATTCAATAATTCTTTCAACACTACACATTTCTTTTTCCATTTGAACATAATCAGCCATAAGAGAAGTAGCATTTTCAGCTAAAGAGAGACATTTTGAAATTCCCCATGCAATCATTATTGGTTGAGATAATAAACTTAAATAATATGAAATAAATGAATTATTTATATTATTTTTTACTGAATTAAATACAATTGGAGTTATAAATGGAAAAATAGAATTAATTAATGATATAGGAAGAATAAATAATTGAATTCTTGTATTACACCAAATTAAAGAAGTATGTTGTAATAATCTTATTCTTTGCATATATTCTAAAATATTAAGTGATATTTTTTCAAAATATTCAGTATTTTTTAATAAAAAAATAGTTCTTGATCCTTCTAATGTTGAAGACATAATTGAACATAAAGGTGAAAATGCTACTAAATTAGCTCTTTGTAAATTTCTACTAGCTGAAATCATAGGTAAAAAAATTTTTTTAAGAATTAAAATCATAATAAGAATAAATATAGGTAATGTCCATGGAGCTAATATAGATAATATAATTATATTTATAATAAATGATGTAAGACCCCATGTAACTCTTCCAAAACTTCTCATAGTATTCCAATCAATTAATATTATATCAGTTGAGAATTTATTAAGAATTTGACCAATTGGAATTTTTATTAATGTTGGAATAGAAGAATTTATTAAAATTTTATATAAAAGATTATTATGATAATATTTACAAGCTTGTATACAAGCAACAGCTTCTAAAACATAAGTACTAAATGTTCCAAGTATAATAAAAAATAATAAATATCCAAATTTACTAACAATTTGATTTAAATCAATTTGAAATTGATTATTATTATTTAAATTTAATCCCAAAATAAATTCTAATGGATATTTAAATTTATCTAAAGCAAATCTGGAAATATGTTTTCTTAAATCAATATTTCTAGATGGTCCATAAGGCATTACAGTAATTGGTGCATCACCTTTAATAATTTCTGTATCAATAGATTTTTTATTAGTATGACAGATAATATCAAGAATATAAGTTAATCCAAATTGGCTTGCAAGTCCACCTAATACAGTAATAAAAATACCAATAAGTATTAAAAAAAGATTAATTTTATTAACACTTGATAAATAAGATTTATAAGTTTTGTAACTAACAGAACCATATTCATTAATTTCTTCTAATAAAGGAGATGAATCTTTTGATTGTATAATTTTAACTAATTGATTTTCAGAAAGACAAGTTTTTTGTATAATAAAATTATAATCTTCATTAATATGAATATTATTTAAATTAGATTTATCATAATCAATATTTAAATTAGAATCAGAAGAAGAATTTAATCCAAGATATTTAATAATATTACTTTCACTATTAGTTTTTTTAAATAAAGTATAACCTTCTATAATACCTTCATTTTTAAATTTATATTCTCTTATAGAACAAGAAAAAGTACCAACAGATCTTGAAAATAAAATATCTTTTAACATTGGAGATATTACAAGAATTGTATTAGATTCATGAAGAACTGCATTTGGACCAGTAAATAATCTTAAAAGAATATTTATTGATACTGGTACATCTACAGATCTAAAACAATTATCAATAATAAATAAATGATCAAATTCAGGATCATTAATTTTTAAAATATAATATCTATAAATAGCTCTTGCTAATCCAATACGTGCAATTTGACCACCACTTAAACCTTGTTTATTATCTACAAATCTAAGATCTTTTTCTTTCCAAGAATTTATATCTTCATTTAAATCACAAGTATATAATACTTTTTCATAAATATCTTCAATTATAGGTGATCCACATATAATTATTGATTTTATTGTACCTGATGGTATCCATGGATCATGTGAACACCAAAATATAGGTAAACTTGTAATTTTTCTAATATAAAAAATAGAATCATTACTATTATTAATTCTAGGACCAATTTGACAATTAAAATCATTATATCCTAATAATGCTTGAATAAATATGACAAGTCTTTCAGAAGAATGATCTTCAAGAATAGTTAAATAATTTCTTTCAACTTGAAACATATTTATATTAATTCGATCATCAAATATTTCATTAATTAATTCAACATTTTTTATTAAAACAATAGTATTTTCACTAAAATTTTTAAATTTTTGATTACTACCATCATCTATATTTATATTAATACTTGTATTAAGATTATCTTCATTAGTATTACCATCTTCTGTATTAGTATTACTTTCAAAAAAAGAACTTTGATTTCTTAAATCATTTAATGTTCCTAAAAATTCATTTTCTCTATCTATACTTTCTTGTATTTCAAGATTTTTAATTATAATATGTTTAATAATTGGTTCCATTCTAATACGTGAATTATTACCTTCAACTATAGTTGATATTAACATTGGTAAATCAGCAAGTCTTTGTGAAAATAAATCAATTACAAAATATGATGTAATAATTTTACTAGGTGGAATATCAAATTGATGTAAAACTGAATATATAACAATAGTTTTAAATAATGTATATTGTGTAATTAAATTACCTGTTGAATATAATACAGATGAGATGGATTGAAAAATAATAAATTTTTTTCTAGTATTTAATTCATCTATTCTTGAATTATTAATAATCCAATAAAATAAACTTTCCCAACCCAAAAATTTAACAGCAGATATTTTTCTGATCATAAAATCCATTAAATTCATTCTATTATCTCTTTTTATTAAATAATTCCATTTAAATAATGCTACACATAATTCTAATACAACTACTAAGAATAAAATAAATATTATACAATACATTGCTGGCCTACTAAGCATAGATCCTCCCATAGTTTTAGTTAAAAATGTAAGTACAAGTAATAATCTTATAGGAATAATAATTACATCAACAATAGAAGTTATTACCTTTACAACAGTATTCATATCTATCAGAATACTATTATATATACTTGTTTTATTTCCATCTATATTATTAGTATTAATAGAATCAACATCTATTCTATTAATACCTCTAGATAATACTGAACGATATAATACATGTGTAATACTTCCTTGAATTCTTACTGTTTGACGACATATATAATATCCTAATTGTGTAGATGAAAATATTAATATCATTTGAAGAATTCCAATAAGAATTGCTATTGATATTCCTTTTTTTCTAATTATGTAATATTCTTCATTATTATAATCCATTTTTGAAATATTTTCAATTATATTTAAACTATATTTTAAGAACATTGCAATAAATATTCCTAAAAATTCACAAAATAATTTACCAAACATTATTTTTAATAAAGAACCTTTAAGAATATTAAATACAGCAAAAAATATATTTACATTATATTGATCATTTATTGACTTCTTTGAATTCATTCTTATTATTTCTTTTTCAAGTTTATTTGCCCACAAAATAGTAGAATCAGATTCTAATATTTTTGGATAATCGGATGGATTTTTTTGATTACTATTTGATGCTCTTTTTAAATATTCATCTAACCAACCTAGTGTTAACTTACTCCAAAGAGTAGTTCCAATTGGATGACCCCACTTTTGTTTTTGATTAATATTTTTATAATATCTTTCCATTTCAGATAAATTTATCATTATTTAAATCTAAAAATAAGTTAAAAAAAAATATTTAATAAATTCTTGTTAAAAAAATCGTATAGTATTATCAAATATTAAATACCCAAGTATCACAATATTTAAGTAACTACATAAAAAAAACTTATATTTTGTAATTTGATAATAAAAATACAAGTTATTTATTTAATTAAAATTTTATTTTCGTTATTAAGATATCACGACAAAAATATTTTTTACTTGTCGGTACCTTGCAAGCTATTAAAAAAAAAAAAAGTTGACCCGCCAATTAAGGCGGTGACTATTTTTTAAAAGAATAATATTGCATGTAAAATAAATAAAAGGATGCATGCATCTTTTAATAATTATATTTTAAAATATTTAAAAAATCTTCTAAAAATGAAAAATAATTGAATTGTTTAAAAATAATTTCTTCTTTTTTTTTTTTATTTTTAATTTTTTTTTATTATTTTTTTTTTTATTTCAAATGGACTGAACGTTGGCTTTTACTTAATTTAAAAAAAGAAAAAAAAAGAATGGTTTAAATTTTAAGTGGATAATTCATTCAAAAATTTTAATATTAACTAAAAAAATAAAATTATTTTAAATAATGAAAAATAAATATTTTTTGTCAATTATTACATGTTTTTGTCAATATTTGATTTTGTCAAATTTTTTTTTGGTAAGAAAAATAATTTTTAATAAATAATAAATAAAAATCAACTTTAAATTGGTCAAATTCAGAATTCTAATGGTTCATTATTAAATAAAAAAAATTTAAGTGAATACACTGATAATGAAAAAATAGAAATATGTAAGAATATATGGAATAAAATTGAAATAAATGGTTATAAATCTAATCGTAATAAAGAATATTGTTTTAGAATGATGAACAATGTATATCAAGCAAGAAAGTAGGTTATTTATATTAATTTATCTTTGTATTTTAATTAAATTAAATATAAAAAAATCATAGGTTAATACCTACTGCAGAATTTGATTTAACTGAAAGTTCTATGATTAGAGAAAACATTGAGAATTATGCAAATATGGATATTTATTCGGGAAATTTAACTGAAATAAGTGGTGACAATGTAAGTAAGACCATTATTTTTATTAAAGAAATACTTTAATTAATTAATTTAAATAGACAAATCAAATAGAATCGTTGACAAATATTAAAAAGAACGATGATGAAAAGAAAGATAATGAAAAACGTAATCTTCTTTTGGAGTAAGTTTGTATTTATAATAAGATTATTAGAAGAGAATACAAAATAATGATTAATAAATAGAATTCCGAAAAATTTTGATTTGAGAAGTAAAGAGGCAAATAGAAAAAATGGTGGTAGTTGTATAACATTTCCAGATAATCAAGGTAAATGTGCTAATTGCTATAACTATTCTGCTCTATCAGCAATTGAAGGAGCAGTTTGTAGACAAACAGGAAAATTAATACCACCTTTATCTCAACAATATTCATTAGATTGTTGGTTAAAAAATAAAGGTGTTAAAAAAGCTTGTAGTGGAGGTCAAACATTTGAAGTTTTTAATTATGCCTTAAAAGGAAAAGTATGCACAAAAGATTCTTATCCATTAGTAACGTACAAAACGGGTAAAATAGGTGAATGCAATAATAGTTGCAACAAATGTGTAGGAATTAATAACTTTAAATGGAGTTACACTGGTTCAAATATAAATTATGACGATCCATGGGAAAAAATAATAAGTGCAATATATAATTATGGTCCTGTAACAGTGAGTATTTGCTCTTTGATGCCAGGTTAGTTGAATTTATTTAAATTTGAAGCTTTCTTTTTAAAAAAAAAAAAAATCTGAATAGGTTTCAGTTTATATTCTGGAGGTTTTTATGAACCGCCAACATGTGGAAGTATTTGGTGCGGTACAAGACAAGTTGACCATGCAGTCACATTGGTTGGATATGGCATTACAACACAAGGAAAAAGATATTACATAATGAAAAACAGTTGGGGATTGAATTGGGGAAATAAAGGTTTCATGAATATAAGTGCTGATATGTGTAGCACATTCTTCAATCCGGGGTGGGTAACTTCAGTTAACACGGAAAACATCTCGGATTACTGTAAAAATAAAGAACCAAGGAGTGAGGAGATTGCACAAGATTTCGACATTTAAAGATAATAAAGAATTAACGAGTAACCAAATATGAAGTGACAAACTAACATTTTAATCCTTCAAAGTTATCATTGAACACACTTTTTTTTTTTCTTTTTTCTTTTTTTCCCTTTTTTTCTTGTTTTTTTTTTTTCTTTTTTTCCGTTCTCTTTTTTTTTTCTGTTTTCTTTTTTTCTGTTTTCCTTCTTTCCTTTTTTTCTTTTTCTTGATTTCTTCCTATTTTCTTAGCTCCTAATATTTGCTTTATTTCATTGAAGGTCAAAATTACCGAATATAGTGAGTCACTCTAAAAAGAAAAGACAGTTTGTTTAAAAGCAACAGTCTTCAAATAAAACTTTAGAAGTTCATGAACACGAAATTCTATAGATTGATCTAAATGAAATAATCCACAAAGTAATAAGAAAACTCCGATCTGCCTTCTAGTATTACTGGTGAATATAAAATAATATCATCAATATTTAGATTAGCAGGTTAATTAAATTATTTTTAGTTGGAGATTTTCTCGAGCGAAGTGACGAAGGAAGATAATTTATCTTCGTCAATTTTTGGAGAGTCGGACAAATGATATGGTTGGAATGCTGTTTCACATAACAATTCTAAAGAATAAGAATCTCTGAATTGAGATGGTTCAATAGGTGTCTTGTTAGTGTAATAATCAACACACATTCTTACTGCAACATTCTTATTCAAAGTCAAACCAAATGTGGAAATTACACCTTTGCTTTGCATTTCAGTCAAAAGATCAACAATGCTGTTCTTTGGAAGCGAACCAGATTTCAACATAACTTTAGAATAGTAATAAGTTCTAATTGCCTTTCCAAATGCAAGTGGTGATGTTACATATTTCTTTATATATCTTTCAGTATTAAATACACTTGTTGAACCACCGAAGAACTTGAATCTTTCTTTAGAATTAATTAATGATCTAGTAATACTCCATATAGAACCTCTGCTGTTATAACATCTAGAGAATGAAGCACATATTTCTTCAGCAACTTCTTCAGTAATAGAAGTATCATGGTACTTTCCAGATGTAATAACTGCAACACAGCTATTCTTAATTCTATTTCTAGTTGATGAGAGTCTTCTAGTCATTCTATTCCATAGACGTACTAAGGCATTGCGACCAACAATTCTTGTTCCAATATCGGTTATTTGAGAAAATTGTAATAATCCAAAAATATCATTGAATATTTCTGATTTGCCATTTAAAGAAGCTATGGAGAATATCTTATAAGAAAGACATATTGAAGCTGCTGAAGTAGATTCAGAATGACCATAGAAAGTTAAATAATTTCCAAAGGTCAACAATTGAGTTGAGAATTTTTTCCATGGATCAAAAGAAATTGCAAGCTGGAATGGCATAAGATCACTTACAACTGGTGGATAAAGTACAGCTCTACTTGAACTTAAAAATTTCGATACTAATGGAACCTCAGAAAATGCATCTAATAATTCTCTAATGTATGGAGAATCGTAAATAATTCCTGGGAACAATGAATCAGTAACGGCTGCATATTCAAATACAATAATATCAGCTATTGTTGGTTCAGTGCCAAACATTAATGGACCACCATATGTTTCTATTGAATTCTTAACAATTTCCTCTATTTTCTGTAAAACGAATATTGGACCACCTATCAATTCATCATCAGCAAAATAATCATCAGAATTAATTACAGCTTCTATAGGATTTTTATTACCAAAAAGATCATTTGGCCATAATGAATATGTCTCATACAAATCCCTAGAAAATTTAAGGAGATGATCACGTTCTATTGAAAGACCTTCTCCAATTAAACGTGGATTATATTTCTCAGCTACATAAATTAACAAGTCTAATGTTTCAGTCAAGAATTTGGTTTTTGATGTATTAGTACAATCGACTAAAAATGGCAAATTAGGATTCGAATCAGGGTCAATCTTTTTGACGAGAGCTTTGTAGTTTCCGAACCAATTAGCAAAATCGAATGTACCATCAGGTAAGAAGCCTCCAAACACATGTTCTGTGTAGCTTACTTGAGAAAGTTCACAAACTAAACGAACGAAATTACCTCTACCTCTAAAAATATCCCAGTAACCATGGTGAAGTTTAATACCAGAATATAACTCCGGATTCTTACAGAAATCTAATTCCTTAGTGTCTGATGCATTACCAAAATAGAAATTCAACACTAGTACTAAGGTAATAAAAAATTTAAACATTTTTACCGTTATTTTTGAATCTCAATAAAGTGATAATAAATAACTTAAAATGGGAACTAGCAAATTACTTTATTAACTCTACTTTTATCTCGAAGAAATATGTACTGTCTCTTAAATAATTGTTAATGGTAACGTCTTTGTAAAAAAAATTGGCGACAAAATATTATGCATTTAATATAAATAAAAAATTAAGTAATATAATACGTATCTCGGTACCGACAGTCAGCAATCGGCCATACTATATCGAATATACCGGATCCCATCAGAACTCCGAAGTCAAGCGGTATAAGGTCCGGTTAGTACTGGGATGGGGGACCGCCCGGGAAGACCAGGATGCCGATTGCCCCTCTTTTTTTTTGTTCATTGAAACTTTGAAAAAAGAATACTTTTCTCATATAAGTTTGATTCTCGTACAAATTTCAAATTGTGAAACCTTTTAGGTGATGGTAATTGAGTAATTTGTTAATTAGCAACAAAAACACACACTTAGTTTATGTATGTGTATGTTTACACAAAAAAATCTTTATAAAAAAAAGTGAGGCAATCGGCATCCTGGTCTTCCCGGGCGGTCCCCCATCCCAGTACTAACCGGACCTTATACCGCTTGACTTCGGAGTTCTGATGGGATCCGGTATATTCGATATAGTATGGCCGATTGCTGATTGTCGGTATCGAGATACGTATTATATTACTTAATTTTTCTGTAATTATAAACTTAATTTTTGAATATTTAATTTTTATTTAATTAAGATATGTTTAATTACTTTAATATTTTTATTAATTAAAGATAGTTACATTCTAAAGTATTATTTTATTTAATTTGTTAAAAAAAAGTAGTTGTAGAATATAAAGCATGACACAAATTTGTAAAATAATTTTATAAGATAATCTAGAAATATAAATATAGATATTTAAAGAATTTAAATAGGTAAAATTTTAATTAAATTGACTAATTACTTTAAAATTATTGTTAATTTTACATATTTTTATCTTGGCGGTTAATTAGCAATTTTCATGATTAAAGTATTGTATAGAAGTAAAGATAATAATAATAATAATAAAAGATCCCGTAATATTATTTATTGGGATAACTAAAAACATATATTAATGTAGTAATGAACTTTTTAAAAAGTTCTTTTTGCTATTTTTATATATATTTTTTGCACTACCTGTTGTTCTCTTTATTTTTTGGGAAGGTATTTTCTTATTGGAATTTAGAATGGTTGAAATCTCATCTTTTATTAAAATCAAATACATCTAATAATGGTGGTCTAGAAAAGTTTACTATTCCAGATTTATCTGGCAGAATAATGAGTTTTGTAGATTACAATGACGATAAATTTACAGATATAATATTGTTCGATGAAAAAATGAAAAAGATCATAGTATATTTATGGAATAATACTTCTAATGAATTTAATTATGGACCTTATTTTCAATTTGATGGTGAGGTTGTTTCACTACTAACAGCAGATTGGAATGAGGATGGATATATAGATATACTGATAACATATTATTTAGAAAATAGAAATAATGATGAGAATAAATATGGAATAACTTTATTAGTACAAGATCCAATATACAAAGAATTAAAACAGATTTGGACTTTAGATAATGACGAATTTATCACGGTACAGCCTTTGGTTATTGATATAAATAGTGATGGTTTGTTAGACTTATTGGCTGAATCACATAACAAAAGATTTGTTTGGGTAAACAAAAGAGAAAATAAACAAAATGTTGAAAAGAAAGATTTAATTAATTTAATAACTTTTAAGAGGTATGAATGGGGTGAAGAATTAAGTCAGTGGGTAGATGATAGTTTTTTAAAAGGTAATTATGGACGCTTAGTTGAAAATCATTCATCTGCATTTATAGATATGGATGGTGATCTTAGATCAGATTTAGTATTAGAAGTTTATTATGAAAACAAAGATTATGATTTTGATATGAACAATTTAAAACCGAAAGGATTAGAAATATGGGTACATAAATTGATTGATGGAGTTTTAAAGTTTACTAGACATATTTCAAAAGATCAAGAATTCTCAGATATTATAAAGCCAATTAAATTACCTATGGGCTCAGGAGGTATACTATTTTCTGATTTTAATAGAGATGGAACTATTGATTTGGTAGTTCCAATATGTATTATGAATGAGAATGGTTGCCAATCTAAAAGTCGTCTAGTATTTATACCAAACATTCATGATAAAGAATGCATTGAAACAGTTGATTTTTCTGTTTCAAAATATTTTGGTATTGATGAAATCTCTAAATATGAATGTAAAAATTCTAAAATATCTACTAAATCATCTACATTTAAAATACATAGTTTTACGGATGAAGATGATAGAATAATTTTTCAAGATATAGAATTAGTTTCTGCAGAAAAAAGTAATCCGTCATTTTTTTCCTCATTTTTTAAGCCTAAAACTATTGAATCAAATAAGATAACTGGTACTTTGTATCAAGGTTTTACTGTTTCTACTTTAGGAGAAGGTAATGAATTAGATAACGATTTAAACAAAAATCTAATTAATGAAGAAATCTCAGAAAAAACTCAATCAAATAGTGTAGTTAATCAAATGGCTTCATTATTTTCATTCTTTCCTGTAAAAAAAGATAATGATATTAATTTACAATGGGCTTGTGATAAAAGTAATTCTATTGTAATGAGTGTAGGTGATTATAATCTAGACGGATATCCAGACATACTTGCTGTCGTTAAATTACCAAATAATACTAGGCAATCAAAATTAATAGAAAATTTGCCCATATTTAATGAAAAAGAATTTAATTTTACATCGAATTTAACATCTATAAAAAATATAGAAGATCATTTAAAAAACAAAGACAAATGGCAAATAAATATTTGGGATTTAACAAAATCTATTTTTTTTTTGGTTTTCAAAGTTTATTTTAAAACCTGATATAAATTCAAATACAGATTTAATTTATAGAAGATTTGAAGTTTCCAAATTAACTGATACTTTCACACAATTTTCTGTAGATTACGCGGCATTTTTTGATGTATTTGATGATGGCTTTTTAGATATAATTTCAGTTTCAATTCCTAATAAAAATCTTGAAAGTGAAATTTCAATCAAATTTGCTTCATCAGATAATCCTTCTCTTTTTGTAAAAGTTAAAGTTCTTAGTTATCCATTAAATTTAAGAAATAATGATTATAAAAAAATAGGAGCAACATCATTTGGTACAACAGTAAAAATCAAAATTATGGGTCCAATAGGTAATGATATTTTTATGACAGCTACACAACTTTCACAATCTACAAATCGCATACTTCAAACACCATTTGTTTTATTTGGATTGGGTCAAACTAATAATTACATTGAAGAGTTGTACGTTGGAACAAATTACATTGATAGCAAGTTACTTAATACAAAATATTCTAAACTTGAATATAAAACCTTATTTAATGAAGGCAGTAATTTATGGCAATCTAATAAAAATAGATTTACATATTCAAACATTTGGACAGGTCTTATACCTAATACTCAAGTTGTTGCACAATTGTTTCCAGTAAACAACCCTTCTAATTGGACTCTCGTTCTTTCAGTTAGTCCCAAAAAAACAATTAAGGGAATATTAATTGTTTCTATATTAGCCTTACTTATCATCGGAATCATTGTACTTATTCTAGATCAAAAGGAAAAGGCGGAGGACTTAAAAGAACATCAAGGTTTCAAAAGCAATTTTATATCGGCATGATTCTATATTTTCATAAATGAATTAATTTTCTAAATTTTTTATATTTATTATGCAAATATTACATTTGTTAAATTCCGACAATGTATATTGCGATAGCATCTAATTATATTATAATTATAATCCATAATATTATATATTTATATTTGCATAGGATTTTTTTACCTGTATTTAAAATAATAAACTTTCAATGAAATTATAACTTTTCATAAATTAATTTTTAATATTTAATTTAATATTTATTATTTAGCAAATTAACAGCCAAATACCAATATAGTTTTGTTAAGAAAGATTTAATATCTAATGACGTTGAATTTATCGAAATTTGACTTAAAATTACTTCAAGTACAATTTTAAGATCAATAACTTAATTCTTAATTAAGAAAAAAAAGATTTGCCAATTTGATAGGAAAAAGTAATTTGAAATTAATTTTTTCCAAACCTAATAATAATCTAATTATCTAAATAAAATAAACTTTGCTTTAAATATAATTTATATATGTATAATGTTTTAACACAAATCTCATGGATTAATTCACAAGCTTATTTAATTAGAATCGTTACTTTCGAATTGATCATCATTTGTGCATAATTTCTGAATCATTTTACAAAATTCTTCAAAATCTACATCTCCATCATCATTAGAATCAACCTCAGATATGATTTCTTTCCATATAGAGCTTTCAATATGTTGAAGTCCGAATATAGAAGCTAATTCATCTATACTTATTTTACCATTACTATCTTGATCAAATTTTTGAAATGCTGATTCAAGACGACCTTTACTTAATAATGATCTTCTATCCATGGCAACAGTAACAAATTCTGAATAATCAATAAACCCATTTTTATCAAAATCTGCAGCTTCTAATATAGTATCAACCTCATTCTCTATCTGTGGTAAATCAAAAGTTGCAACTTCTTCACCAAATAATTGAGAATATCCATCAATTAATTCTTGACGATCTAATTGACCATCACCATTTTTATCAATATGTCTAAAAATATCAGTAAGTTCTTTAGTTTCTTCTTGAGTTGTTAATTTAGATGCCATAAATAATAATGCAGCTTGAGCTAATTTTTGAGAACTTTGGAATTTTCTCATATTTTCTATAGCATTTGCTAAACTAGGTAATTCAATTCCGGATTCTTTCTTACTACACATTTCTTTGATCCATGGATGTTCTAATGCTTGTGCAGCAGAGATTCTTCTTTGTGAATCAAATTGTAACATCTGTTTTATAAGATCTTTTGCTCCTTCAGAAACATTTCTCCATTCTGGTGAATCAAATGTATATTTACCTTTTTCAACTTTACGCAAGATTTCTTGATCTGTTTGTCCACCAAATGGAGGATATCCTGCTAAAAGTATAAATAATATTACACCTATTGACCAAACATCACACTTTTCATCATATTTTTTTCTTAATACTTCTGGTGCTATGTAATATGCTGTTCCTAATCTTTCTTTCATCTTTTTTTGATTTTCAAATACTGCTGAAAGTCCAAAATCAACTATTTTAATCATTGCATCCTTTTCTTTAGATTCTAATAATAAATTTTCTGGTTTTAAATCTCTATGCACAATATTATGTTTATGAAGATATGTAACTCCACTTAATACTTGTTTTATTATTATTGCTGCATCTACTTCATTAAATTTCATTCTATGTATAATTTCATCAAATAATTCACCACCTTTGTAACATTCCATTACAAGATAATAATTTCTTTTATCCTCAAAAAAATCATATATTTTCATTATATTTGGATGATCAAGTAATTTAACAACTGCTACTTCTTCTAATAATGTTGAATTTGATGGTGTATTAACTGTACTTTTACGTATTATCTTAATTGCTCTTTCAACATGTGTTATTTTATCTCTACATAACAAAACTTCACCATATGCTCCAGACCCTAATTTTCTAACTCTTTGATACATTTCTGATAAATGTCCTTTTTTAGATGTTATAAACATACCAGGAGTTGCTTGTAAATCCATATTAGATATTTTATTATTATGTTCATCTTTCACATTTGTTTCATCATGTTTCCTTGATGTGAATTCTACGTTTGCATTAGATTGATTACAACCCATTTTTTAATAATTTATTTAACAAATAAATTTTTTAAATTAATCTTAATATTTAAGATAAATAGTTTTTTTTAAATTATATTTACTTTAGATTTAATTTTAAGTATAAAAGATCTTACTTATATAAAAAATTTTGATCTCAAATTTTTATTCACACAACTTTAGTCCCTAACCTTTTTTTAATAACTTTTTTGTTCATTTTCTTTCCCTTTGCATTCCAGACGTCAAATTCATTCCATGCATTTTAATGTTTCAACCCGTCTTAGATTTAATAAATACTTGCATGAAAACCGCTCATTTTTTGACCGCCAAAGTATTGAGATAACATCATTTTGTTTAATTTTTAAATATTAATGGGCGGTGATATTGAAAATAAATATATTATTTAGATTAAATCTCAAAATAATTGATTAAATAATGTTATTTAAAGAAAAAAAATAAACATGATTAAAAGTATTAATGAGTAATTTATATAGCAAAGATGAATATATTACAGTATTGTCGAAATATGAATTTTGTAGATTACTTGGAGAAGATTGGAAACTTAAAGCTCATAAAATATTAGATTTTAGTGGCCCACATTTTCGACTAAATACTTTAAGAGGAGAAGGAAAAGGATTATTAAATGAATATTTAAATACTAGTGAAATAGAAATAATTGATTTAAGTAATAATGAATTAACAAGTGTTGAAGATGTGTTTAGTTTAAAAGATTCTTTAAAGTTTTATACATTATTAGAATTGAATTTATGTAATAATAAAATATCAGAATTTGAAAATCCTATTTATTTACCATATCTATATAAATTAAATCTTAGTACAAATAATTTAACTAGTATACCTGATTTATCTTTTATTGAACAATTATTATTTTTGGATTTATCTTACAATAATATTAGTATTACAAAAAGAGGAGTAGATGCATGGAATGAATTAAAAAATTGCAAAAAATTAAAAAAATTAAATTTATCTCATAATAATTTAAATATTACTCCAAGTACTCTAGCAGAATTACTTTTTATTTTTAAAGATACTTTAAGAGATTTTAGTATAGTTGGAAATCCATTTTGTGAATATTTTCCAGAATATCAATCATTAGTTATAACTTGTTTACCAAAATTAAAATTTTTTAATGGTAAAGAATTAAATACAATTCAAAAACAAAATAATTCTGATTTTAATTTAAAACTTTTAGATAGTTATGATGATGTTTTTGATTTACGTACAGGTAGTAGGTATGATGCAACAAAAATACTTGAATTAGGAAATATAAGTGAAAAAAATTATGGAAGAATGGATTATTTAATTGAATTATTAGAATATCTTGTTGAAGAAGGTCCTTCTATACAATTATGTGCAGATTTTCTTCAAGGTTGTGAAAGAATATATAATGAAACAATGAAACCTTGGACAACAGATTATGGTGGTGATCTAGGTGATACTGATGTTTTTGAATCAAGAAGATTTATTCAAGTTTTTAGTCCATTATCAAAATCTCCTAATGATAGAATAAGAGAAACAGAAAGATTTATAGAATTAGTAGCTTTAGCTATTGATCGTCAAGAAGAAGATATAATATCAGGTACAAATTTTTGTAGAATATGGTTATTAACAGCAATAATTAGATTAATACATATACCAGTTGCTGGATTAGGTGTTGCTATTTCACGATTATTAGGTAGTTTAATGGATAAAAAAGATATACAAAGTGAAGTTAGTTATATAATTGGAACATTAGTACTTCCATCATTAAAAGGAAGATTATTTTCTGATCCTATAGTTCAAACAATACTTGCTTGTATATCTATTTTACCTCAATCTAAATTACTAGCAATGTCACTTAGTGATCATTTAAATATAATACTTGAATATGCTGTTTCTTATGTAAGAACAGAATTTCATAGACCTTTAATGTCTATATTGGCTCTTTCTTCATTATATAGAGATAATGCTATTGTTCTTTCAGGATATGGTATTCCATCAGATCTTGCAGGTACACTTATTACACTTTATTTATATTCAATTCCTGCTAATATTAATAAAGGAGGTATTAATGAAATGGGTAATCAAGGACAATCTCTTGCATTTTTAAAACCAAAAGAAGAATATTTTATTCATTGGTCTTCAGTAGATCATATACTTAGTGATGAAACTTTAGATTATGTTACACGTAATATATCTGCATCAGAAAAACTTGGAAGAGGTGATTCTTTTTCTATATATAAAATGGCCAAATTACTCGCTAAAAAAAGAACAAAAAATCAAAATATATATAAACAAAAAAAAAAAAGAAACTCTAAGTTTAAGTATTTTACCTGATTTTGTTAAATTTACCAATTTTCAACAAACAATTATTTTATATTATCTACAAATAATAAGTAATTGTTGTTTAGTTTCAGAAAGAGCTTCAACATTATGTGTTGAATTAGGTTTTCATTCTAATTTTTTAATGCCAATATTATCAGAATTTCTTTCATGTGGTGGTACTTCAAAATTTGATGAAACAACATCTAGAATGTGTTCAGAAATTATTAATACAATTACAAGTTTTATTGAATCAAGTAAAATTGCATTAATGCAAATGATTGTTAATTTTCATCTTATTGATTGGTTATTAATACCTATTAAAGAAATACCTTTTGGTGATCCTGATGTTGTTTATGCATGTATGAATGCTATTTTAAGTATTTGTAATAAAAATGAATTAATTGAGTCACTTCAATATACTAATATTCTTGAAACATCATCTTTAATAGGAAAAGCTTTTAATGTTTATACTAATAATGCACCTATGGTTAATCAATCAAAATTTAATTTAACTGGTGAATCTTTTCAAGTTCTTAATTATATTATTCAACAATTAGATTTTTTAAATCCTCAACTTGAATTTTTAAATGGTAATCAATATTTTAGACAAATGATAGCATTCTATAGTTCTAATATTGAAAACTCAAGTGATATTACAACAAATAATATTCTAGATGTTATAAAAAGTGCTAATTCTAAAAAAGTTCAAAAAAGTATTCAAGCTATTTTAGATTTTATTGTATTTTTATTTAAAAATAAATCTATTGGTATTTGTTCAAAAGTTATTGAAGAAATTTATAGAAAAGGTTATTGTATTTTATTTATGAGACTTTTAGAAGTTCCAGGTGAATTTGTTCCTATATCTGCTATTCATATATTATCAATGATTGATATTTCTGAAATGGATGCAATTTCTATTAATGAATTTTTAAGATTAATTAAAATTGAAGTTTTAAAAAAAGAAAGAAAGAAAGAAATTGAAAAAAATGATGATCAAAATTCTAAAGATAATAATTCAATTATTGAAGATGAAAGTAATGTTAAATTTAGTATATTAGGACCACTTTGGCTTCATTTATTAACTTATATTAGAAAATTAATAAATAATAAAGGAAGTACAAATTGGTATATATTTAGAGATACTTTTGCTAAAGATATATCTTTTATTATATTTTCTGGACTTAAATATTCTTGGGATCAATTTATATTAAATTCACCATTTAGATTAGTTGTAAATCATCTAAGTAATGTAAATGAAGTTCAAATTCATGATGTATTTACTATTTTATATTCTTCAAGAGTAATTAGAGCTTTATCACAACATAAAGGTTTTAGAGAATATATGAGAACTTCAGAAGTAAAATTTTTATTTGAATATTCACTTAAAAAAGAAGAAAAACATTTTGCTGCATTTGATCCTGATACTGCAATAGAAATATCATGGTGTGGAAGATCAGTTTCATGGTTATTAGGTACTTTTAAAGGTCAAAATAGACTTTCTTCAACAAAAAAAGTTGCAGTAAGAGTACTTTGTAGATTAGCAGATATAATTACTGGTATATCAGATAATAAATTATATGAATTAGAAAAAATTCAATTAGATTATAAATCACAATTTCAAAAAAATAATAATTTATTTATGGAAAGTTTATCATTAATAGAAAATTGTTTTATGAATATTGTTGAAAAAGAATCAAATATGTGGGATTTAACTTTAGAACCATTTCTTGAACAATTATTATTTTTAGATGAAATGGAATTTCTTGATAAAATAAAACAAGATGAAGAATTTATAGAAAATGATGGTATTGTTAAAGTTTATTTATTTTTATCAAATTTAATAAGTTTTGAATTAAAAGAAATAAATCATTCTTCATTAAATATTGATTTTAATTCAAATATAAATTTAAATAATAAAAATATATCACTTATATCATTAGCAAATGTTTGGGCTGGTATTTTAAAAGGATCAATAATACTTAAAGAAAAAAAAGTTATAGAAAAATCACAAGAAAATACAATTAGTGAAAGTGATGAAAATTCTGATAATTATAGTGATGATATTACTGATAAAGATGATTCTGAAAGTATATTATCTCTTTCAGATTCTGATATAGAAATACAAGAATTAGCAGATTTAGATTATAATGATAATCCTGATGAAGAAACATTAATTATACATCCAAGATCTAGAAATATTTTACATGGTATTTATAATAAATATGGTCCTTTAACAACTGGTTCTTTAGAAAATGATTTAAAAGTTAGTTCAACTTTTGGTTTTAATGAAACAGGAAAATTTAGTTTTCATAAAACAATTGGTTTTTCAGTAACATTAAATTCATCAGAATCTATTATTGCTAAAAATAAACTTGAAGGATCAGGAAATATATGGACAAATATTATATCTGCATCTGTAAATAAACATATTGCAGTAGCAGCTTTTTTAAGAATTATATATGCATCTTTAAGATCAAATACTAGTTTAAAATTAAGAAAATATGCAAGAATAACTCTTTCAAAACCATTTATTTTAGAAGGAATTGCAAGACTTGTTTTAAGTTGTGGTTTATTAGAATCTCATGTAGCTTCAAAATTTTTATTTATTTTAAGTGAAATATTTGAATTAGAAACAAATTTAAATGCAGAATCTATGGATAAACTTATTTTATTATATATAGCATTTTGGTTTATACATTCTATATTAGATTCAATAATATATATTCTTCAACAAGCAACTAGAAGACATCTTAAACCTCAAGAACAATTACTTTGTACATCATTTTCAAAAGCAATTTTTTCTATGATTGAATTATTAGGAAATATTCAATTTTCAAAAATAAGTTCTATTCAAGAATATGGTCTTGAAAAAACAATAAGATTTTTTTTTAATCCTGTACTTTTAGGTTGTTTACAACAAATGATTTTATTTGATATACAACTTTCAATAGGTAGTTCACATGGTACTTATATGGCACATATTCCATTAATGTTTTCACGTCAATATATTTCAAAAAAAAAAAATGAAATGCCTGAAACAATTATGAAACTTCGTGAAACTATGAGACAATATTCTTCTAAAAGCCTTTCATTATTAATGGAAAAATCATATAGATTTAGATATTATGTTGTTGAAGGTTTTACATTTCATTCTATTTTTCATCATTATCCATTAAGACGTTCTTTTATGTTTGAATTATTAGATCATGTAAATACACTTCATTTTTCAAGAGGTATAGAATTATTTTTATCATTTTATTATAAAAGAAATGAAAGGATTATAGGAATATATCCATGTTATATTTTTATTCAAACAAAAGAATTAAGAGATTATAATAAGAATATAAATAATAAAGATCAAATAAATCAAAATATTCAAAATTCTGGTTTAAATATAAATTTGAATATTTTAAAAAAAGAATCTTCAGTTACAAATAATGATATTATTCCTTCTTGTAAGAGAAGTATTTTAGTATTAACAACTTATTCTTATTATGTATTTGAAAGACCTAAAACAATAAGAAATGTTGCTTCAAAAGAACAATATAAATATAAAGAAGATCCAAATCCATTATTAAAAAGAGAATATATTGATTTAAAAAGAATTGTAAAAAGTTTTTTAGGAGATCAATTATTAATGTTAGGATGGAATATAAATAAGAAAGTTAATAAATTAGAGTCAAGTACTTTTAGTTGGAGATCAACTATATATGATATAATTATATTTGATAAAATTGAAGATAGAGATCATATGATAAGTGTTATTAGAAAGAAAACATGTGAATTTTTTGAAGTTCCTCTTAATATTTACAATGATTTTGTTAGTAGATATTGTTTAGGAAATTTATTAAGATTAGATAATATAAAAGCACATCAATTTGGTCTTGGAGAAAAATTAATAAATGGTGAAGTTAATTTAAAAATTGATAAATTATATTCATTAAAACCAGAAGAAGTAAAAAAGAATAAATTTATTTTAGAAGATGTTTTAGATTCAGTTTTAAATTCAGTATTTCCTCCAAATAAAAAAACAAGATTTCCTGAATCAGCATATCCAAGAGCAGCAATATTACATGATGCAGAAGAATCAGAATTAAGATTATATGTTGTAACAACAAATTGTATATATGAATTTCAACCAGATTGGAGATATTGGTTTTGTCCAGATTCAAATATGTTAGATACTAGTGAAGATTTATATTTTAGACGTGAAATGGTAATATCACCAGAATTAGAAATTTCTAGTATAAAACCAACACAAACAGAGATGATAAATGAAGAAGAAAAAATTAATAAATTAGGTTTAATGAATTTTTTAGGTATTTTAGATCAAATACCATTAAAAAATGTTAAGACTTCAAATTCTCAAATAGAGATATTATCTCAATTTGATGAAGATGAACAAATTATGAATACTGAAAATGATAAGGAAGAAAGAAATAATTTAAAAACAAAAAAAAATGATAAGAATAATAAGAATGATAAGAAAGATAAGAAAGAGAAAGATGAAAACAATTTTAAACGAGAAAGTAAGATAGGTATTTCATTAAGAAATTTTAGATCAGAATATGCAACTTGGTATGAAAGTAGATTAAGTCAAGCAAAAGATAATTTGTTTAAAAAAATTCGTGTATTTAGAATTCATAGACTTAGAATTGCTCAATTTGCTCCATTAGAAGAACCAGAATTAAAATTAGTATATCAATTAAAACCCAAAAATAAAAAAGGAAAAAAAAAATCTAAAAAAAATAGTGAAAAAGAGTATAAAATTAAACAAAATAGTAGTGATGAAGATCCTCTATCAGAATCTACAGATAGTGATGATTTAGATGATAGAAAAGATGTTAATTATTTAGAAAGAAAGAAAATGGCAAGATTAACTTGTTTACAGATAATATTTTTAGACGACTCTGCAAGAGAAAGATTTAAAGTTGGTGTAGCTTTGGTAATTAATGAATTAGAAAATTCGGATAACTGGAGAAGAAGAATGGTACCTGTACTTAATCCACCTAGTATTAATAATAAGAATGAAGTAAATAAAAATAAATCATTTTTTTAATACTATATAGATCTGTTTGATTGAATGAGAGTAAATAATTTTATGAATATATTAGATTAGATTTTAAATTAAATAGTTTTTTAATATTAAATAATTAGATATTTGTATTTTTTTTTTAATTTTAAAGTTTTTTTAATAAAAATTTTAGGTCAAATATAAAATTTAATTTGGCGGTATTCCTTAGATTAATGCAAATATTAATTGAATCAGATATAAATTAATATTTTGGTTAGAATCAATTAAATTATATTTATATTGAAAAGAATAACAAGTTTTTTCTAAAAAAGAAGATATGGAAAAAGATGGTTATAAAAGACTTATACTTGAAAGATTGAATGACTCAGTTAGAATGAATTCAAATAGATGTGAAAGAAGATATGCAAGATCCAACAGAATTCGTAATATGAAATGGAACACCAATTTACCTTGTAGAAATAGTTCGATAATACCAGAAAAAAATATTTTTGTATCAAAAGATGAGGAGATTATAGAACATTTTAATGTAATAAGAGGATTTTGTTTATGTGAAGGTTACAATTTGGAAAGTTTACATTCAGCATTAAACAAGCATAATTATTGTCATTGGTATGTAGATAAGGAAAAGAGTATACTTGTTTTTGATTTGATACCTTATTTTGATAAGTTAGAGATGACTTGGGCAACACAAGGAAAGACGGGAAAAGTATTATTTCCTGCTGGTGTATATCCTCCGATACAAATGATTTTATCAAGATATAATAGGAAATGTATTAAAGAAGAAGATTCAAAGAATTATATTATAGAAAATGAAGGTATTATTGATTGGAAAAATGATAATTACAACTCAAGTAATTCTCATTTTTATAGTAGATTAGATGTAGAGGATTCTTATGAAAATATTGATGATGGTGTTACAAGTACTGGTATGATAAATACGTTAGATCCACTTAGTCGTTCTGATTCAAGATTTATGAAATTAAATTCTAGTTTTGATGAATATTCTGAACTGAATAAAACTCCAGAATTATTTTCAAAAATTGATATAGCGAGTGAAATGTTAGAAAGAGGTGAAGAATTTTTAAATAATGAGAATTATTGGAAAAGACTAGAAAATCCAATTTTTATTTTTAAAAATGGAGTAGTTGTTGCTTGGTGTAATGAAGAAGTAATATCTACATCAAATACTCATGTTAATTCTCCAAAGAACACAGATGAAAGATTAGATGATGTTTTAACTTTTTTGTCACTATATTCGATAGGAAGTTTTATAGGCAAGTTTTCAAAAAAATGTCAATATATAGCAATGCTTTATAAGTATGGTAGTTATACAAATAATAGATTTTATAGAATCAACAGAAGAATAATTTCGGATATAATAAATTTAAAAACTCGAAGTGCAGAAGAAAAACTTGCTGCATCTTTGGCAATAGGTCAAAGTATACGTTTATCTCTATTTGAAAATTTCATTGATGATTGTGTTGATAATATACGCTATTTACCTTTAAAGCTTGCTCAAGTCGGAGCTTCAAGTATTATTGAAGAAGAATTTAAAGTACAAGTACCTCAAGTTCGCAAAAGGTTTTCAGAATTATATTCATACCAAATTTCAGTTAACTTAGTTGAAGATTTTTTGGATATACCTGAGATATTTTGGCACAATTATAAATTTCATTCTGTATGGAGTAATTTACAAGAATATCTCGAAATACCAGAAAGACTTCAAGTTTTGAATCGTCGTATAGTTATGATGCAAGAATTGTTACGTGTTATTACAGAAGAATATCAAACTGCTCATGCAAATAGACTTACATGGATTGTAATTGTACTTCTTGCATTACATTGTTTAGCATTTACTTTTCGTCATATCTTCCTTCATAACACTCAACTCATTTTTGATAAAGATTTTAACAATAAGTAAATTTATTTAATTTCAAAACTTTGGCTTTTCTTTGAAATTTTTTAATATTACAATTCAAATTAATATAATATTAAGATACAAAATTAATTCTGTTTTGTATAATATTTATGTCTTGTAATATTTCTTTGTAAAGTTCTGTTCCTAATAATTCTCGAACAATATTATCTACAAAGACGTTTCCAACCAAGTTATTTTTATTTTCCGAATTGAACAAACAATTGTTTTCCATGAGCATTTTTTTAAATTCTAATTGATTAGGATCATTACTTACTATTCCTGTAGCTTTTCTGTAATGATGAAGATATAAACTTACATAATTGTCGCGATCTTTTATTGCTGGGGCTTTAATGAACTTATAATCATTGACCATAGTTTCTGGTTCGTGTATACCCATATAAATTACTCTTTCAGGTTTTACAATAACTTTTCTTCGTCCTTTTTCACCTTTTTTTGTACCCGGGTTTAACATTCTGCAAGTTTTATAATACAGAACAAAATCTAAGTCCATAAGTTGTTTAATAGAATTTTCTAAAGAAGAATATTTTTCTATATTCGAAAAATCAGATTTCCATTCTAAAAAGTGAAAGAACATGGGTATCCATATTGCACCAACATTTTCATATTTTTTGTTTTCTTCCATCAATTTAAAATATTTAGTTAGATCATATTTACTTGTTGTTGGAAGAACAAATTCATCTGTATCAACAAACAGTAAATATTTACTTTTTTTTACATTTCTTAGTAAGCAATCTTGTATCATCGAAACTTGTGCAAAATCCCATACTTCTTTATATGGCAATAAAGGTAATTTGTATGGAATTACTTCGACAAAATTTTTTGTTTTTGAGTAGTAATTTATAATTTTTTCGACATTTTCATCTACTTGCAAATAGTTTTCGTATATAAATATTTTTTCAACTCCCAATTTTCTGTATGCATTGAAAAATTCCAACAATAATCCTGCATTATTAAATATTTTAGGATTGCTTTCACCATTTTTTATAATAGGTTCACCCCACCAAGGTCTTACACAAATACTAATGTTTTTTGTTTCGGAAAAGTTTTTAGGTATATAATTAACCTTTAATATTTTCTCAGAATATATATTGACATTTTCCTTATCAAAAATATAAACAATTACTTTTGAAATATTTTCATTAATATATTTTTCATCTATTTGAGAACAAGACAAAGTACAGGGAGCAAATTTTTTTTCATGATGTTCTTTATGAATTAAAATGTTTATTTTCCCAGGATAAACTTCATTTGTTGTAAATATATTGCAGCCTATTTGAATCCTCTGATTTAATTTAAATGGTATGAGAGATATTATTTTTATGCCCATTTCTTTTTTGTTATCTCCTATTCTCGTATCAAAATATGCCGAGAATAAATAAATTTTAAAATCTTCCATTTCATTATTCTCGTTCAATGGAAATTTAATCTTTAATTCTTGCCAATTATTATTATTTTCATCTGAAAGCTCTTCAAAAAATTTAAGTTTGCGAATATATTTTATTTTATCTTCATTGTTGGAGTAATGACTTTTTAAATATTGTTCTAATATATAAAGTAATAATATTCCAGTAAAAAACAAAATCAGTATACAAAGATTAAAGTTTAACCTGAGCATTTTCGGAATTTAAAAATAAACAAAATTTGGATGTAAAAAAGTTGTATTTAAAAAATTTCCATTGAATTAAAATTAAACATTTATTCGATGTATTTCATCCTTTTTGATTACATTTTAAATTAAAAATATAATTTTATATACTAAATTTAAAAAAATTAGAAATAAACGCATAAATTGTATACAATAAATTTTAAGCAATTTTATTCTTTACAAAATAGCTAATTTTTAATTCAATTCTAATACTTACATGCATATTTCTTGACTAAAAAAATTAAGTCAGAAAACGATTAAGCGGTAAATGTGGGGTGCCATTTACATGAGCTGATCTATTTGTTTTGAAATAAATAAATCATTTAGTATAACAAAATCATTCTAATTATAAAGAAGCTTGTAACTTATTAATTGAAATGTCAGAAAAAAGTACTAAAAAAAAAAATAAAAAGCCTTTAGATAAAGAGTCATTAAAAAATGCAGGATTTGACGAAGGAGAAATATGGAGACTGGATTTTAAAGATGAAATAGAATATAATGAAAATGTTGTAGGTAAGTAAATTAAATTGTTGGTAGAATTATAATGTTACATTTTAAATAACTAAAATTTAAATATTAAATATTTTAAAAATTTTAGACGCAAGTAGATATGAAGTACCATTATTTGATTTAAAGGGTTATAGAACTCAAAAAAGAGTTAGTAAAAAAGTGGGACAATCACTTGAAATGGAAGATGAGCATTATTCGGAAGATGATAAAGGAGCTTCGGAAATTTTGGAATTAAATGAGATTGATGAGTTTGATGAGGAAGATGATGATGAAAAAAAAAAAGCCAAAGAAGATGAATTTGATTTTTTAACTAAAAGATTACAATTTCAGACAGATTACATAAAAAAACTAAGAGTTTGGGAAGCTTGTTTTTTTATTCATACTAGTGAAAATTTGGAAACAACTCCACAAGAATTTTTTTATGTAATAGAATTTGGGCATGTTAATCCAGAGAGAAATTATCAAGGAACATTAAAAAGAATGATGGTCTATACTCCTGCAACCTCTTTATCTCCAGGAGAAGTAAAGTTATTAAGTTTTCCAATAATAGTATGGCCTAAAAAAATATTTTATGTTTCTTATTCAGAATTAGAAATGTTTCAAATTTCAATCAAACTTTGGACAATAGGGTCATTTACATTTAATCAATTAATGGCATCTGTAAAACTAACTCTGAGAGAGGTTTTGGAAAACGAACCAGAGACATCTCTTTTATTTAAGAAACATTTGCCTGTTCCTTTGGGGAAAGATGGAAAACCAAGAAAAGATTTAAATCAAAAAAGTTTTGAAGTTCACAGAACGAGAGTTACATTGCAATTACAAGAAATATTTGATTATGATATTTCTTTCGAAAATTGGACTTTTATTCCAAATAGAAAGTTACCAATAGAAATTAAAAGAGCACCCAAGTTTTTAAGATTAAGAGCACCTTTATCTAATGACATTACCTCAGGGGTCTCATCAAGAAGTAAGTTTAAAATCTAAATTAAAACTTTCTTAATTAAATAAAATTTAGGAACATTTGTAACTGATTATTCCACTGGGGGATACTGGGAATCTCCATGTAATTTTGTGTTTACAGGAACAAATTGTCAACTTAAAAATGCATACGTTATTGTTGAGGTTCTTGCATATTTGAAATTTGGACCGACAGTAATTGGTTCAGCAATTATTTCTTTAGCATCGGTTGAAAGTTATCCTTTAATAAGAACTACTATTAAAAGAGTTACAATAGATATTTATAAAATTATTGCTGGCGAATTAATTGGAAATGTTTTTTGTTACTCAAGAAGCACAGGTCAACCTAGAGAAAATATTAGAAATAGACCTGCTCAAATTGCTGCAGGTGCAGCACTAGTTTCACAATTAAATTTAAATGAAAGATATTTGGTATTTAGATTATTCAAATGTGATAATCTTGCTGCTGCAGATGGAGTTACTGGAACTTCCGATCCTATTGTAAAGGTAAAATGGGATGGTATGATAAATACTTCTTCAGTAAGAGAAAAGACTAGAAGACCAGTTTATAATCAAAATTTATATTTTCCAGTTAGAATACTTGATCAAAGAGAGTTATTAATACCTAGTTTTAGAAGAAAGTGTTTACCTATAGATTTATTATGTAAAGGTCCTATCACTATTGAAGTATGGAATAAGAGTGATACATCATCAATTCTTTTAGGATCAGGAGAAGTAAATTTAAATAAAATGTATATAAATGGAAAAGAAGATTTTAGATGTTTAGCAGAAGGTTTAATAGATAGAAGATCTAGAAGAGCTGATGGAAAACCTAGTTTTGAAGAGGAAGAAAAACAAAATGAAAATCTTTTCGTAACTAACACCTTGTATACCTTACCATATAACACACTTGTTTTAAATATGAATTTGACATTACAGTCAAAAGAATTTGGAAAAACTGTTTTGAAACCTAGTATTCACTTTGAAATGTTTTTTATTCCACCTCTTCCTGCAGATGTTGTTGTTCCTGCACCTCCATCAAGTAAAGCAGTTAGTAATATTTGGAAACAGTTAGGAAATAGATGGAATAGAGATTTTCATAAATGGAAAGCAACTTATAAACAATGGTTTTCTTCAGCACCAGACAAACGTAATTTTAATGTATTACAAAGGCATCCTCAAACTGATGAAGTATTGCCACTATGTTCTTTTTTGTCTCCTATTGCTGTCCCAAATTTAATTTCTAATGAAGGTAAATTATTACATTGGATAAATAATTTTATGTATATAACAACGGAAAGTCAAATAAAACCTCCTGGAAAAATACCAGATTTGATTCCAGCAAATTTATTTCTTTTATCTAAAAAAGGTAGTATTGCAGATCATGTATTGCTTCTTTGTAGCTGTTTACTTGGTATAGGTTATGATGCTTATGTTTGTAAAGGTACTATAGAGAATGGAACTTTAGAACATATGTGGATTATGACTAGGCACAAATATGGACATATTCAATTTTGGGAAGTTACCAATAAACAAAGATTTGTATTACCATCTAGATATAATATTAATACCTCTTATACTATATTAAATCCATATCAACAAACTCCAGAAATAATACCTTCTATAAATAATCATAACATGGATATGGAGGTTGCTGATGATATTAAAAGAGTTGAACTTTTTGAAAAAGAAAGAGAATATTACAATGGTTTATATTTAAAACAATGGTTTGAATGGTTAAAACAAACTGGAGAAATTAAATATATTGAAACACGTACTACAAAAAATATTGGAATTGATATATGGGGCGAATTTTTAGTTCCAGATTTGAAAATCGATCCAAAAGTAATTGATTATACAAATTCTATAGAAGAAGATATAACAGATATTGGAAATAGAAAAACTGATAAAGTTAAATTTAAAAAAACGAGTTTAGATACAATTAAAAAAGTTATTACAGATTATATTAAAAATATACCTATAATTCCAGATAAGAGATTTTTGGATCCAGAACTTATTTCTTATGTGCCTTATAGTACTATTGAACTTGTTTTTAATGATAGACAAATTTGGGGAAATTTAGGAAATCATCATCCTGCATTAATTAGTTATGATCTTAACGATCCTTATAAATGGAGATCATTTTGTGGATCTAAACCTGACAGTATTTTTAAAGATTTAATTATAGAACCTCCTTTACAAGGAAGAGCTGTTGAAAAACTTGAAGAAGCAATTACAGCTTCCTTAGAAGAAAACATTGTTTTAAATAGACAAAATTTGGGAAAAGATACTTTATTTGATAGAAGTACTGAACTTGGAATAAGAATGAATGCTTATTTAACTTTATTAGAATTTAAATTAACACTAGATCCTTTATATGATCCAGGACCACCCGATAATCATACTGCTTGGTCAGCATTAAAAAGCAAAGAAATGATAATTAAAGAAGAAGAAGAATTAAGAAAAAAACAAGAAAATGAAGCAAGCAAAAAAAATAAATTAAAAAAAAAAAAGATTTTGAAGAAATTGTTGTTTCTAAACAAATAAATTTACCTAGTGAAGGTTCTACAGTTAATCAAGATCCACAAGTTAATTATTCTAATAATATTTTATATGGAATATCAAAAAATGATGATGAAAAAGCTGATTTAGAAAATAATCCATTACCTAAAAGTTACACTGATATGGCAATTAAAGCTTCATACAATGCAGAAAATTCAAACGTACCCGGAAGAGACTTCAAAACAGAATTTCCATCCTTAGAATACAGACCTGAATTAGAAAATGAAAAAAAAATTGATAAACAATTAAATAAATTAAAAGAAATTAATTATTCTAAAAATAATCAAATTCAACCAAAATTTGTTAACAATACAATCCATAAAATGGCAAATCCCATTTTAAAAAAACAAAATATTCCATTAACAACAATATCTAGTAATTTAAATAATAGTGATCCAAACGGAACAAAGTCATTTACAAGAGCTTTAAAAAGTGAATCTAAACATGAAATAACAGATATTCCACCAAGCAATCATATGGGAGCTTATATGCTATCTAATACTAACAATGCAGAAAATGAAATTTCATCTTTTTTCTTAGGACAAATTTCATCAACAAATAATAATAAAACTGATCTTAAAAAAAATATGGAAGATGAAATAATAAATATGGAAAAAGAAAAAATTTCTAAAGAAAGTGATCAAGAAGAAACTCAAATAAATGATGAAAAAAAATATTGGGATGCATTAGTTGAAAATGAAATGGCTGATAATATAGAAATTGAATATGAATTACCTGAATCTGGTGTTGATTTATCTAAGCTAGGTATGAAAGGAAAAATTTCTAATTGGGAAAAACTTTCTAAAGAAATTAAACCTGAAGAAGAAATTGATTCAAAAAGTATATCAAAATCAGATCAACAAATTAAAGATGAAAATAAAAATAAAGAAAATAAGGATTCAACAAAAAAAAAAGAACATGATTCAGAAGATGGAAATGAAGAAGATGAAACTGATGAGGAAGACGAAATATTACCACCACCTTGGAGAAAATTAGTTAGACCTTATAAATATGTTACAGATCAAATATCTAAATGGAATTGGTATTATAGAATGGAACAATTATTTTATGATTGGCAAGCTATTAATTTTCCTACATATCCTATGAATACTTTTACTGGTTTTCCTATACATTTTTCAACTGCTGATCCAAATGATATTCGTGCATTTATTGTTGGATCCAAAAGATTTAGAGTATTTATTGAATTACCACAGGACGAAGTAAGTGACAAATTAAAATTATTTATTAATAATCTAACATTTATTATAGGCACACTTTTTCATATATCCAAAGATATTTCCTCTTGTTGGTGGTATATCTTCAACTTGGGTATTTCTTGGTGTCCATATACCTTGGACGGTAAGTTAAAAATCAAATAATTTTCAAATTAATTTTTTTAAAAACAAATTCTTAATCTTAATATTAAATTCTTAATTTAAACAGAATATTAATGAAATAGAAACTAGAATGAAAAAAGATAAGAAAAAGAATTACTTTAAAGATTGAAGATGATTTTAAAACATTTAAAACATTTATCAAAAATTATTTTCCAAATATTTAAAATAGAAAGTTAATATTTATATGTTATTTACAAAAATCCGAACATAAATTTATCTAATTAATTATTTGACTATTTTATATTTAAAAATTAATTTAGAAATTTAACAACTGTAAATATAAAAAAAAAAAAGAAGACTTTTTTTTTTCTGTCAGATGAATGAGAATTTTAATATGTAATAAATATATATTATTGCTTTATATTTTAATATTTTTTATAAGCATAAAGTTCCATTTGGCATTTTATTCATCTAAAAACGATATAGAATATATTCATAAATATAATGATCATGAAAATAAATTAAAATGGTATAAATATGAAAATAATATATTAAAAGAAAATAATGATTCTGAAAATCATAATAAAAATTTAAAACTTTTAAATAACAGAAATGAATTACATAAATTAAGCAAGTATTGGTTAAAAAAGTTAGGAACTCCAAAAGAATTACCTCCATCAGCTTGGTGTAACGATCAAGGATTAGTTGCTAGTATTCCTATTACAAATAAAATTACCAAGTTGTTAAATGAAAAAGTTAAAATTTTATTAAATAAAGAAATACCAACAGTAAATGAAGATTCGTTGGAAAATGAGAAAGAGAATTCTAAAATAAATAATGAGTCGGGATTTTTATCTTCAAAAGGTATATCTATTTCTTGCAATGGAAGTATATTAATTGCAAAATCTTTTTATGAAATAAAAGGTAAGTTTACATTTTTTTATTTGAATAAAAAACTTTAATTTTTAATATAGGTGGAAAAAGAGTAGATTCTTTAATTGTAAATCTTAAAAAAACAAATGATTGTGATTTATTTTATGAATACAAAACAGACAAATATAGTTACAGAGTTTATAAAATAGATCCATTCGATAAAAGATTATGGTTAAAAGATAGATCAAAATATTTTAAAGAAGCAAGACAAGTAAATAACGTAAGAGTAGTAGGAAGATACAATAATAATATATCCGAAATAGAAGAAAAGTGGAATATAGACTTACCTTCAAATTTATCAGTTATAGTTGTGTGTATATGTAGAATTAATCAAGAAAATATGGAAGAAAATTATTCAAATTGTTATCCTAATATAAAGTGGCAAAAAACTGTAAGAGGTCACTTAATTGACTCAGATAGCAGTAAGTATTATAACAACAAATATGTTGTAGAAAATGAATTAAGAGATGCAACAATGTATGGAATGTTACTATCTTCTTTATTTACTGCTGGTCATAAAAATGATATTAGTGTTCCAAATGATGAAAATGAACATATTTTTGATAATAAGTTAGATTTTAAATATAATGGAAATGATTTGGAATATTTTAAAAAGATTTACTTGTGGCCTAGTTATTGTGAATACAGTGTTTTGAGTAACGAGGAGAATAAGAATAATGAAATAAATAAAATCTTTAAAAATAAAAAAAAATCAAAGAATTCAAATAATTTAGAAAAAGCTAAGATAATAATAATAGGTGGTTGTCCTATGGAAGGAATTAATTTAAATATACTTTTAAATACTGGATCTCATTTGATATTTTCTATATCAAACAATAGTTGGAATAGCAAAGAATTTAGTGAAGAAAATATTTCACTTAAATGTGCAGTAAAAATGTATAATGAAAAGCAGAATTTTGAAAAACAAGGTTGTGGGTCGTCTCTTTCATCATATTTATCATCAACTCCATCACCTCAATTTTACAAAAAAGGTCTGTGGTCATCTAAATCAATTACTTCAACTTCAACTTCAACTTCTACAACTAAATTATCTTCAAGTTCATATTTATGGTCTTCAATTTCATATCCATGGTCTTCGTCTTCTCAATTTTCAAATTTGTCTTCTAATTCTTCAAGTTTATTTTCATGGTCGTCATCTTCATGGAATTCACCTTCACAAAATTCATATTCAACTTCAACTTCAACTCCATGGAATTTACCTTCACAAAATCTACCTTCAAATTCAAATTCATGGAATTCACCTTCACAAAATTCACCTTCAACTTCAACTTCATGGAACTCAGCTTCACAAAATTCACATTCAAATTCATGGAATTCACCTTCAAAAAATTCATATTCAACTTCAAATTCATGGAATTTACCTTCACAAAATTCACATTCAAGTTCAAATCCATGGAATTTACCTACACAAAATTCACCATCAATTTCACGGAATTCATCAAATTCATCTTCAGGAAATTTATTTTTACAAAATTCTGTATCTTCATGGAATTCACCCTCAAAAAATTCACCATCTTCATGGAACTCGTCTTCATGGAATTCATCTTCACGGAATTCATCTTCATGGAATTCATTCAAATTTTTAAATCAATTTTCTCATAACTCGAATGAATTTAATTTTGAAGACAAAAGTTATATAGAAGAGATAAATAAGAAATCAAATTCAAATTTTACTCCACAAATGAGAAGATTGATATCACAAGAACAACCTCAACCTCAATTTAACCCTCATTTACGTCAAAAAGACCCGAACATTAGTCCTAATGCTAATGTAGTACGTTCTCAATTAACTGGTAAATCTATTATGAATACACCTAAAATTGGACGTGAAAGTCTTGGTGGTGGGTCAGGAGATAAATCATATTTATTTTTCAATAGACAATTTCAAGAAAGAGAAAATAATTTAAATCAAGAATTAAATGGTGATGACACATTATTAAGTGCTATGGACACAAATATATATAGAAGAAGTTTACCAAGTGAACGTATTATAAGTGCAGTTTTTCAAAATATACTTTGGAGAGATTGGTTAATTAGATATGCACCATTAGTTGGTGGCAATGGTAATTTTATACGTATAGGAAGGAATTTTGCTTTTAGTTTCCTTGGAGAATCATATGTAGAAGAAGCAGCAACTTTGGGATTTTCTTATGATAGAGCTATCTTATCATTTTTATCTGGTAAAAGATTATCTCAATTAGGTCGTTTTATGACATTTGGATATACACAAGGTTTATATGGGATTAGAGTTGATAGATCAGCAACAATTAATGCATGGGGACTTGATTTACAAGCTAGATATTTTATGTCATCAACATTAGCATCTTTTGAACTTAGAGAATATGCTCAACATATTACAGTTAGAGATGTTGGTCTCTCTTTGAGACATAGTTTTTCACAAGGAGATTTAATAGTAGGACAAGAATTTTCAACAGAGGTGAGTTTTATACATTTAATATTATAAAGAAAAAAATTTTAACTTTTTTTTTTTTCTTTTTTAAGGCGATTGCATCTTATAAAACCTTATTTATTGATATTGCAACTAATGTAAAATACAAAACTTATGGTATGGCATTAGGATTAAGAGGATATCAATTTACCATTATAAGGGATTTTTTATCAAGATCAACTGATTTTCTTGGAAATTGGGGAAATGGATGGCAATTATTATTAAGTTCAACATTTCCTACTGATACTGATCCAGGAGTTTCAGTACGTGCAGGTGCAGGAAGATTAGGAAGATCTTTTGTATTAGGTGGGGCAGGAGTTGGAAGAGATATGATACCTATTGTATCATTTCAAACACAATTGGATGATATTGGTGTAATATTAGAATTTAGTCCAGCTGCGAAAGATCGTATTTTTGCATATGGTATTGAAGTCAGTAAGTTTAATTGAAAATAATAAAATACAAAAGAAAAAAAAATTAACTCAATTATTTCAAAATTAAATGAATAAAAAAGATCATTTTGCTTATTTTTGGGAGTCAGTATTTTCTACAGAGAGAACACCAGTACCTTTAATATTAGGAATTGAACCTAAAGATTTGAGTAAAGTTGTATTTGGCTGATAATGTAATGATAGACTAGAATTAAAAATATTTATACATTAAAAGGCAACCACATTTTATTTTTAATATAATTTATTAATTCTTGTCTGTCTGATGGCAAACTATTTGTAACTTTATCGTTAGTAATATTCATTTCTCTTGCTTTGATAATGATATCAGCTGCAATATGAGCTGAAATATCTCTGCCAGTAGAAGCAGTTAAAGGTGGAAATAATATATTTGAACTAGTGGAAATATTTGAATAATTGGAAATAGAGTACGCAGCTTCAATGAAACATATATCTGGAATATGAGTTAATTGTCCAATTTGTGCAGCAAGTCCAATTCCAGGAAAGACATACATATTATTACATTGTGATGTGGTAAATTGTTCATTATTTTTAGTTTTTACTGGTTCCATAGGACTTCCAGATGCAAAAATGACTTTACCATCAGACCAATTATAAGCATCAGAAGCATTACATTCAGCTTTATTAGTGGGATTACTAAGTGCAAATATGATAGGTCTTTCAACAAATTTAGACATTTTTTTTACTACTTGTTCATTAAAAATACCAAATTGACCAGAAACACCTAACAAAATAGTAGGTTTTACTAATTCAACAATCTCCACTAAAGATGTTATGTTCTTGTCAATGTCTTTTCTTATAAAAGGTACTTTAAATTTATCTAATTTGTCTATTTCTCTCGAATTAGTTATTAAACCTTTTGAATCTATAAGCCAAAATTTTTTAGTTGCATCTTCATTAGAAATACCTTTAGTTTCCATAGCTTTTATAATTAAATTAACTATACCAATAGAAGCAGAACCTGCTCCACAAATAAGTATTCTTTGATCATTTAATTCTTTTTCAGTAATTTTTAATGAACTCAATATTCCTGCAAGTGCAATACTAGCAGTTCCTTGAATATCGTCATTGAAGCAACGATATTTATTTTGATACATTTCTAATATATCAATAGCTCTTGATGTAGTTAGATCTTCCCATTGCAAAACAGTATTTGGCCATCTTTGAAAAATTGCATCAGTTATTTCTTGCATAAGTGGAAAATATTCTTCATCAGTAATTCTTTTATCATTGATACCAAGATAATATTTATCATTAAGTACACTATCAGTATTAGTACCAATATCTAAAGATATTGGAAGTACTTTCGATGGATCAATTCCACCTAAGGTAACATAAAGAGATAATTTACCCATAGGTATACCCATTCCATTTAAACCCAAATCACCTAAACCTAATATTCTTCCTCCATCTGTTAGCACAATTACTTGTACATCTTCTTGATGATAATTTTTTAATATATCATTGATTCTACCTTTATGTGTCTTATTTAAATATAATCCTGATCCTAACCAATTTCTTATAGTTGGATTTCTTGAGAATTCAATACAACCTTCACCTACTGTTGGTGTATAAACTATTGGTGCCAAATCTTTAAAATATTTATCTAATAAAGCATGAAACAAAATATAAGAAGAACTTCTAATATTTTCTAATAAAGTATATTTTTTAATATTTGTATCGATTTTATTCAGATCTTCCCAAATACGATCTACCTGTTCATCAATAGTTTCGTATTTAGTTGGGAGTAAACCTTCTAATCCATATTTTTTTCTTTCATCCAAACTAAAACTCAAACCTTTATTTAAAAATGGGTTTCTCAACAACTCTTCACCATAAAAATCTTCAGATAACCTTCTCTTACGAATTAATGGCATTTTAATATTTCTATATATATCTAGGTTATTATTTATTTTTGATCTTAGTAACAGTTGATTTGCAAATTTTTTGTAAGTTAATGTTAATATTTGATTTCTAAGAAAATTTAATTTTTTAAAAATATTCAAAGAAATCTTCAAAATTGTAATAATAATTTAGCAAAAACTTATAATATTTAACTTAAATTTTAAAAAAAGTCTTAATAAAAAAATACGATTTTGTTTATTGTCTGCCAAACTCGATTTAATTTTTGATAAAATCTTAATTAAAGAAAAAAAAAGAAAGATTTTATATATTTAAAATTTCTTAAATCACCAAAATGGGCTCAAATTAAAAAATATATATATATATATAAATTAATAAATATAATTTTATATTAAAAATATATAAATTTAAAATTCACTAATTTAAAATTTAACTTCTGCTAATGATATTAGGTTGATACTCAAATAATATTATCTAATATATTGCAGCTATCTTATTTATAATTTACCGCTGAAATTAAATTGTCCACATTATACATGTACACATTGCATTAAAAAGCAGTGTGTGACAAATATCTGATTATCAAGATTTAAAATAAAATTCTTGCATTTTCAATAAAATTATAAACAAATTCAGGACATTGTGACATATCAATACAACAATTTGGGTATATTAAACAGAATTCGTCCATTTTTTTTTTAAATGTAATTTCATAATATTTTCTCTCTCTAATTAATCAAATTAAATAATTCTTAACAAAAATAAAATTATAACATACCTTTCTTTTGCTTCTTTATCCATTAAAACTGAAACTTCATCAAACAATTGACCAAATCTTTTATCAACATGTTCTGCAACCATTTGTGTTGCCTAAAAAATATATATTACAAATAAATTTAAAATACAAATAAACTTACATTTCCAATATCATCAAATGTATCTCTTGCAGGTGCATAAAAAGCTCTTTGTTTTCTCATTTTTTCTTCTAATACACGATCTCTCTGCTTTATATATTCACGTCTTAAAGTCTCTTTTGTTCCTCTTCTATCCTTTACAGCATCATAAAATGCATCATATATTCTAAATGGTTCCTCTCTTTTCCATCTCATAAATGCATTATACTCTTCTATTTTTTCTGATACATCTCTTGCTTTAGGACTTTGGGTAGTAGTTTTTGACATTTGTGCATTCCAAAGTTTATCAAGGCCTTCCCAAATACTAAAATTATTAATATATTGAAATATAAATATAAATAAAATAAAAACTTACTAATAAGGTTTTAAAGGTATTGAAAAAGGAGTTTTTGTTTTATTTTCATAACTCTAAATTTGAATTTATTTATAATTCAATTTAATGTTTAAAACTTACATTATTATTCATATTACTATATTCTTGAGCAGATGCAGATAACAATATATAAGAATCATATAATTCACCAACTTTTGATTTTATCTTCTAAAATTTTAAAATTTAAAATTAATTTAAAAAAATTATTTTTTGAAAATAAACTTACTGGTGATGTTACATTGAATCCTTGTAAATATTGTTCAATTCTTTCATGTTCTTGTTGATGATTTATCCTAGTTTGCTATTTCATTATTTTAATATTAAATTAATCTATTAATTTCATTAACTTACTTTTAATAAATCATCTATGTCGTTTTTATCTAATTTATTAGTAAAATTACTATTGTTAGTATTATTTGGATTAAAGTCCTATTAAAAATTATATTAAAAATAACTTTTTAATAATTATTTTAACTTACTTCAGGAAAAGCTTTTCTTAACATTTCACGATCATCTTCTTTTATAACAGTAATATTTTTTCCAAGAGCTATAGTATTTTTAGTCTAAAATAAATGAATTAAAGATTAATATATAATAAATATTACAAATTACCTTGTTTAACTTATCAAGCATTACTAAATCATTATTTACTGAATTCACTGGTAATTCAGGTAAATAATTTGAAATAATATTAGAATTAGTTCCTTCATCTTTATCTAACTCCTCTTTAACTTTATTTTGAATATATTCTCCATATGCTTGTGTTACATTTTTTGTTAAATCTTTAAAACCTTTCATTAAATAATTTTCATCATCACTTTCATCAGATTTAGTTTCTATTAATTGTGAATCATTAATATTTTCCCAGACAGGATAGTAACTCAAACTATAAAATTAAAATAAAGTTATTATTAAATCTTAAAATTTAATATTAAAATAGCATACTTTTGATATTCTTGAAGAAAATTTATAGCAGTATTTTCTTTGATAAAATCATCAAGATTAAATTGAACAGGTTTTATTCTATCTTCAGTTCTAACATGTGTTGCTCTATTTTTTTCATTAGAACTTACTGAAATTGACAATTTTAAAAACATAATAATAATTTTAAATATTAACATTTTAAAAATAAAAAAATTGAATTTACATTTTATATGTCAATATTATTATTATTATTTTTTAAATTAATTTTAAGGATTATATTAAGTTTTTACTGTCAAATTTTAACATATTTATATATTTATATTTAATTTAAATATATATTATTCATAATTTTAATATATTAACATGTTAATTTGTTGCATGCATGTTAGCGCTTACATTGATGTTATTTTTTGAGGTACCAATAGATAAATGTGAAATAAAAATTAAATTAAAGTTACTAGATTAACTTTAAATCATTTAATTATATTTAAACAAAAATTAGATTTATTTTTAATTAGAACATGATACAGTAAATATTTTTTATGTAAAAGAAATTTACATATATATTATAATTAATTAGAATATGATTCAAACATCAACAAATTGTTCAGTTATAAACAATAGTTTTAATAACAATAATGTTTCAAATATTTATGAAGATGATATTCCATATATATGGAGAAGAAATTGTCCATATTTATATGATACAATGTTATCTTACACATTAGAATGGCCTACTCTTACAATAGATTGGTTACCTAATTCATATAAATCAACAGATGGTAGTTATTCTGTTCATAAAGTTGTTTATGGAACACATACAAGTGGGCAAGATTCTAATTATTTAATTATAGCAGAAGTTCATTTATTAGATATGGAATCTAATAATGATGTGATGAATAATGAAAGTTTTGCAGAATATAGTTATAATGCTGATAATATTAATATGAATTCTGTACAATTTGAGATAAAAGCAAAATTGAATCATCCTAATGAAGTTAATAAAGCTATTCATATGCCAGAACATCCTTTTATTATTGCAACTAGAACAATAAATGGTGATATATTAATTTTTGATTATTCTAAACATGAATCTTTTCCAGTTGATGAATTAATTCATCCACAATTATTACTAAAAGGTCATAAATCTGAAGGTTATTCTATGGATTGGGGTAGTAATTCAACAAGTAATTTTTTAATTTCAGGAGGAAGTGATAAAAGTATTTATTTATGGGATTTTAATAATAATATGAATACATTAATAAATTCTAGTGTAAGAAACAACTCTATTTATTATCCAGAAGGTGATTCTTATGAAATTTGTCATTCTCTTTCTATTTTAGATCCAATAAATAGTTATTTATGGCATCAAGCAGATGTAAATGATTTAAAATGGCATCCATATAATTCTTCAATATTTGCTTCTGTATCTGATGATAAATCTTTTTCATTTTGGGATATTAGAAGCAATATTAAAAATAATCCAGTTTTTTACAAATATACAAAAAGTGGAATTAATGCTATTTCATTCAATCAATTTGTTCCTACAATGTTCTCTACTGGAAATATAGATGGAATAATTGAAATATGGGATACAAGAAATACAAAAGAATCTCTTTTTAATTTAAATTATCATTCAGAAAAACCTATTGTTAATATAGAATGGTCTAAATGGTCACCAAATATATTATGTTCAGGAGGTGTTGATGGAAAAGTAATTGTTTGGGATTTATATAATATAGAAAAATCAGAAAATCAATGTTTTAATAATAAAGAAATAGTAATAAAAGAAAATTTTAAAACTCCAAATGAAGTTATATTCATACATTATGGTCATAATGCTCCTATAACTGGTATTTCTTGGAATCCAAGTGAATATGCTGATCCTCTTTTAATTGCATCTGCTTCCGAAGATAATACAATTCAATTTTGGCAATTTTCAGATATTTATTTAAAAAAATAAAAGTATTTAAGTTCTAATATTAAATTACGATATTTATTTTAAATAATTAAAATTAATTTAAAAAATTGTAAAATCTAAATAATATTAAAGAAATTTAAAGTAGTTACTATCTTTTCTATTCTCTTTTTTTCCTTCATCTCTTGATTTTTCTTTAGATTGTTCAAAATTAGTAAATGTACGTGAAATACCTGTTCCTACACTCACAATTCTACCAACAGATATTGAACTAGCAGGACTTTTTAAATTATCAATAGCATTTCTTAAACAAGCTTCTGTTAAAAACTTCATACTTGTTTCAAATGACATTTGTAAAAATGGTGATATATTATGAGAAATAGCTCCCATTCTATTAAATACTCTTAATTGACCACTAGAGGTTACAGAATCACTTATTAGTGTTAAATGTCTATAATCAACATTAATACCATATACTGAAAATACATTCCTTAATTCATTAATAATACATTGTCTAGCAGCCTCAACACCATAATATTTATAAACTGTCTGAATATCATTAAATCTAATTTTATCATGTTTCACATACTTTGGCGAAATTCTATAAATATGTCCTACATTAGTACCTTCAACTGTTAGTTCAAATTGAGAAAGTTGATCATCATCAACTTTTTGATTTCTTGTTATTCTTGCATTCTTTAAACTTGAAATAGATTGAATATTTGCTTTTGAAATAGTACTTTTCAAAACAGGCAGAAAATCAATATAATGTGGACATAACTTAACAGGCCAACCAATATTTATTTTCAAAATATTTGTCTTTTTATCAATATCTATATCAGTTACATGTTTTAATAAAGGTTTTGTTAATATTTTTAAATTAATTGAAGGGATATTTGTATTTTCTAAAGAAGATTGGTTATAAATTTTGCTTTTTTCTTTGATATCATTTTCATCTTCATCTTCATCATTATCATCATTTTCATTATCTATTTCTTCATCATCATTCTTTTTATCATCATCAAAATCATCTCTATCATTTTCTTCTTCTGAAGTAGAAGATGAAGATTCTATAGAAGAATTATCATCTTCATCTTTAACCTTTTCATTTTCATCTACTTCAAAATTATCCATATCCATATCATTTAAATCACCTTTTTTAACGTTATTATCATCTTCATCTTTTGTTTCTTTTTTTTGAGTACTAACATTATCAAAATCATCTTCATCTTGTCTACCAGATAAATTACTACCTCCAACTTGAGAAAGATTACCTTTTTGTACTAAAGAACTTAATGCACCCTTATAAATACCTATATTTCTATCACTATTTTGACCTAAAACGTATTTAGTTATAAATTCATCCACTTCGTCATTTTCCTGAATACAAATCTTATTGCTTTTTATAGATGATAATGTAAACATATTATTAACCTAAAAATAAAGAATTATTAAATAATCATTATTAACACTTGCTTCAGATACAAATATTTTTCTCCATTATTCTGTATTAATATTCTTAGTGATTGTTATTCACTAAGAATATCACAACTTTACAGAAGAACGAAAGTATTTTTAAAATATCATCATTTACAAGTGGTTTTTTTTTAGTGAGACCGTTAATATAATTCAAATTGAATTAAAAATTTAATTTAAAAAATATTCTAATTATTTATTTAATAAATAATTGTCAATTCAATTTGAACTCAAGTCCCTTAAAAATTTGTTAAACTTACATGTCTTAAAAATGGTTTAATACATTTAGAAAGAGTAAGATTGATCAAGTATGAAATAGTAAATTGAGGTAAGCATTGACAGAATAAATGTAAATCTGAAAATTTAATAGATACTTCATAATTCCAGCAATAAGTAGATTTTTTTAATGTCGAATTTGAAGATGAATATTCATATAAACCTTTAGAATCATAAACTATTGAACTCTCCACACCAACATTTTCTATTATATCTGAAAGAGGTATAGATTTAAAGCAATCAAGTACTTTTTCTGTATAACCCAATATATTTTTGTCATCATCCTTTTTATCTTTCTTATTATTTAATAATGGCACAAATATATAGGGAGTTTTTGAATCACCACCAGTTTGTAATAATTCTTTTAATCTAGGAATACCTAAAGTTACATTTGCCGCGCCATGACCCGCCAAGTGAAAAGTATTTAATGTCATTTGTGTTGCAGGTTCACCAATAGATTGTGCTGCTAAACATCCTACTGCTTCACCAGGAGATATTTGTGTTTTCATATATTTAAGGCGTAATAATCTTTCCATATCTAACATTTCTTTATATTCAACATCATCATATTTATTATTATTAAAGGTTGAATCAGTTGTTTTACGTTTGTTATTCTTATTAGTTGTTTTAGTAATTTTAGGATTACAAAGTTTTGTTAGACGATGTATATTACTTTCTGATAAACTTTTTAGAAATGATTCAGATACTGAACCTCCATTTAAAATAGTTGGTAAAATTGAATTAATAGGAATATCTTTCAAATAAGATAGTTCATCTTCTTCTTCTTTAACTTCTTCATGATTGGAATTATTTTTAGATTCAACTGAATCGTTAATACCGTTCTTCTCATTCATTTTTCTTAATTTATTAGATTTTTGATGATTAAATTCTTGATTTAAACAAGTTTTAAATATATTTTGCTTATTTTCATAATTAAATACATTTTTAAAAGACTTTTTTAAAAATTTATTTCTCATAGATTCATCGAAATTAACATCTCTAATTAATAGTGATTTATTTATGACTAAATCATCTAATCTTGTTAAATAACTTGATTTAGAAACATCAATTCCATCATCACCATACATAAATTGAACAATTGTATCGTCTTCACTTCTAACAGTACCATCATAATGTACAATCATACTTTCTAGACCTTTAAGTATACATCTTTGTAAATATCCTGAACGAGCAGTTTTAACAGCAGTATCTACTAAACCTTCTCTACCAGACATACAATGGAAAAAAAATTCTTGAGCATGTAATCCATCTAAATAACGATCAGTTATTAATCCACCAGCTCTGGATCCCAAATCATAAGATGCAAATGAAGGTAATGTTTTCATACTAGTCATTATTGGTACTCTTCTTCCTTCAAGTTCTTGTTGTCCTAACATTACACATATCATATTATAATTAACTCTAGATCCTTTTGCACCAGTTAGAACCATAGATGAAAAACCATTATTTGGAAAAGGAAATTTTGAAGATGAACCTTTTAATAAATTACCTAATTTTGAAGTAATATCTCCTAATCCTATTTTAGAGATAGCATCCATAATTTTAAGTAAGGAATCTTTTTTTGTACTTAATTTGCTACCTATAAGTGATTCTAATTTTCTTCTAGTTAATTCATTTGGATAAACAAAAAATTTACCTATTTCATCATTAAATTCATTTTCTTCTTCATTCATTTGATCCTCATTATTATCATCTACTTTAGCCAATGAAAGCCAACTAGTATCATATAATATAGTAGAATGTTGATTTTTAGAATTATTGTCAATATCATTAATAATATCTTCCATTTGATCTAATAATTCTTCTTTAAAAATAGATTTTACTCCAATTTTACATTCTTTCATAGTTTTTATTAGTTCTAAAAGTAAATTTTTATTTTGATTTTTATTATTTCCTTGAGTTATTTCTTTTAATTTTTCAATAAGTATTTCCAATATATTTGATAAAAGATTGTTATCAGTAGAAAATCTAACTAATTCATTCTCTATGTCTTTAAATTGTGAATTATCAACCAATAGTCTATTTTTTTTAATTTCTCTTAGCTTCTCAATTATATTAGATTGTTTTTTATGATAATCATTAGATTCAATAGTTTTGTAAGTATCATATTTTTCATCAAAATATGTATGATTAATCAAATCATTCTTTCCACCTACTTCTTTAAATATATAATGTGAAAATGCCTCTTGTATAAGTACAGATGCATGATTATATCTTCTAATTAAGTTAATTCTTTCTGTTTCAGCTTTTGAAGTTAATAACATATCACTTATACTACAAGTAAAACCTCTCATTTGTAAATAAACTTGAGATAAATTAAATAGTGCAGATAAAAGCTTACCACCTAAAAGTGGACCAACAAGTTCTGTACATAAATGAACCAAGCAATAAGAGTTTGATCCTATTTGATTTTTATCAATAACACCTTGAAGAAGTTCACTATTTCTTATAATAACAACAGCTTCTTCAGTCTCTCCATCTTCTTTACCATTCCAAGAATCTCCTGGTGTTCTACTTTTTGATGTTAAATTAACACCTGCATATATATCAGGGTTAGTACTTACAAGACAATAAAGTATAGTTTTTAATAGTGATGTAATAACCTGTTTTCCAGTCCATCTTAAACAAGGTTTTAATAAAGTAGGAGGTTCTAGTATTAAACCATTAGGTAAATTATTTGAATTATACTTGATATTTTCTTGATTACCTGATTGTAAAAAATTTAAATTTTGACTATTTAATGAATTAAATTTATTTGAAGTGTTATTTAAATTTTCATTTGTAAAACTAATCTTATTTAAAGATTTATTACTTGAATGAAATTGATCTCTTAAAATAGATTCATCTATTTTTACTTTTCCAAGTGGTGAATTAACTTCTGAGAATCTCTCATTAGAACCAAATATAACTTGACCTTTAGAAGAATGAATCATTGGGTTAGTAGATAATGCAGAAGATTTTTTGTCTATAATAAAACTTAAAGATGTATAAAGTAAATGAAAATATTGTTCTTTAGTCAAAAATGTTGATTTACTAGTTAAGAAAGCACCACCTATACAAGAATCTTGTATTAATCCTCTTAATGGTTCTCCACTTTTAGGTACAGAATATTGTCTAGAAGCATCCATTATATATTTAGCTTCAGATCTTGAAAATAATGATTGTGGTAAATGTAAGTTCATTTCATCACCATCAAAATCTGCGTTATAAGTTCCACAATTAACATAATTAAGTCTCATAATATTATCTTTAGGTTGTATTCTTATATAATGTGCCATAATACTAGGTCTATGCAAAGTAGGTTGTCTATTCATTAATACTAAATCACCATCTATTAAATGTCTATAAACTATTGGATGATGGTTTATTAGAAATGGATTTGAAGCTGATAATACTGAAGATAGCAATAATCTTGATTTTGCTTTTCTTTGATTTTGATCCAATCTTGAAAGATCATATAAAATACCATTTAGAAGTAGTTTATTAGCTCCTGGATACAAATTCGAACCATTTTCTACTAATTTAGATAATAATGAAACATTATGAGTTCCTACTCTTTCTGGTATAGTTAGATTTAAAGCAAACATTAATGGAATTCCTATTTCATTAGTGTCTAAATAAGGGTCTGGTCCAATAACAGTTCTAGCTGAGTAATTTACTCTTTTACCCATCATTTTTTGACGTATTATACCTGCTTTTTTCTCAAGCCATTGTCTTATTCCTGGTAAAGCTGCTGATGGTTTAAAACTTTTATTCTGATCTAAATATGTATTTATTTTTTCTTGTAAGGTAGAGACATAAGAAATTAGATTTGAAGAATTCATTTCAAATTCTTCTTTAATCTCATTTGTATTATTGTCATTATTTGAATCTTTATTAATTTCCTTATTTTCTTCCTTTCTTTGCAAATCAATATAGAACTTTAAGCGATCATTTGCAGTTAATATATCAAGTAGACCTGATGTTCTTGGATGTAATAATTGTATATTTCTACCTACTGACATTCCTAGTGGCCGGAATTTGTTTGCAGGAACAGGTATTACAAACATAAAAAACATCTCCCATGATAGTGTTTTACCTATAGGAAATAAATATTCAAATATTTTTCTATTATTTTCCCAAAGACTTTTTATTATAGGAACAATTTGAAATGCTTGAAAATGTTGAACAATCATACCTTTACCTTGTTTTGTGTGTGTTTTTGCTTCTTGTGGGATATTCATTGTAAAGTCATCATCATATGAACGCTTTACTATTTTGGAATTTTTTTTCTTAGATGATTTTTCTGATTCAACATTTTCATCATCATCATTACTATCACTAGCGTAATTTTCCGTTAATAAATCAGCACTCCATGTACTTCCCAAACTTACAGGGGGTTTGGAACCTTCTGGCCAAGATAGTGTAATACCAATACCAAGTTGAGATTCTCTAACTTTTCCTCTAAATGCGTTTCCACAAGAACTACAACTGGTTTGTTTAGATGCTCTATCAAGAAATTCCCTTTTTATTTCTTCCCATGTCTCTAATGAATAACTATCTGAAGTTATATTATTTGTTGTATCATCACAACTCATATTTACATCAACATTCTGATCAATAAAATCAGAATGATTTTTAATTTGCTCAAATCTTTTAATGTATGTATAGCAAACTTTTTTAGATAATCTAATACAACAACAATGCCAACAAGAACATTTTAATATTTTGACTAATTTGTTAAGAAAAAGAGGATGAAATACCGGAAGTTCTAATTCTATATGACCAATGTGTCCTGGACAATCATTTCTATTTCCACAAGTACCACAAAAGTCACGATTATTCAATGGTCCCATTCTCAAATCATGTAAACCACCCATTTTACTCTCTCCTGTGGACTCAAAAGTCGTTGTAGAAGTTACATTACATACTGATAGCTTTTTGACTTCAGAGGCCTTTAAAAGGTCAAAAGAAACACTGTGAATATCTGAACATATAGGTGCAGAATTCATTGTCTTGTAATTTATTTAAGACAGACAATATGTAGTATTTAAGACTATTTTTATTTGGTATTATTTCTACCAATGTATTATATTAAAGTCTTGATCAAAGTAATTCACTTTTTTATAAACTCAGAATTATCATTTATTCAATACTTATTTCGGAAAGAATAAAATAATCACAAATTGGTTAAAAAAGTCAAATTACAACAGGTGGCGGTAACTATAGGCGCCTCATTGTCCGTGATTCATTTAGAGAGATTTAAACAAAATAAAATAAAAGGAAAGAAACAAAAAAATAAAAAGAAAGTTATTCAATAATATCCTCAATAAAGTTCGCACACTTCAATGCCTCATCTTTAGAATGAAAGTGTGTAATATCGCATATGTTAGAGCTATCGAACATAATTTCGTAGTTATATGCAGTGAGATCAAGAGATAATTTATGAGATTCATTTATCGCATTTTTTCTCATATAATGAAGTTTAGATCTATCATATTTATATAATGAACAAGCAAGATCTATTCCTTGAAAGACTGATTCAATTGATTCTTTTGTTATAGTGCTTTCAAGTTCAACAGTATTAGGCAATAGTATACCAGTTTCTAAATGCTTAACAGTATCAATAAAACCACCAGTTGGAGTACATATAGGTATACAAGCAAATCTCATAGCTTCTATTTGCACCAAACCACATGGTTCAAATCTTGAAGGTGCAACGAGAAAATCAGCTGAGGAAAGAGCAAGATATTTTAATGAACCTTTAATAAAAGATCTAGATTTTACTTTGTCAGGAAATGCATGTTGAAGTTCCTCCACTTGTTTCATAAATTTTTGTATACCAGAACCAATTACAACAATTTGAATATTTTGTAATAAGGAGATATCATTGCATTTAATAAGATTTTTATTACTAAGTATGTTTCTAATGGTTTCAAAAAATACATCGCAACCCTTCTGAAAATCCAACCTACCTATGAACAAAAACATTGGTATTTCAGGGTTAATTTCAAAATTCATAATTTCTTGAAATTTAGCTTTACATATTTTTTTATTATTTTCTATTTCATTAATGAAATTAATAGGAATACCTGCAAGTTTACATAAATTTTGGTTTTTTGGAGAAACTGTATCCTTTAAACCATTTAATATTCCAAGTATATTCCCTTTATTCCTTAAATCTCCATCAAGTTGTATACCTCTTGAAACCGATTCAACAATTTCTTTAGAAAATGTTTTAGAAACAGTCAATACTTGATCAGAATAAAAAATTCCTCCTTTTAACCAATTTACAATTTTTACTTCAGGTTCTTCTGAACCAATATTCACCGTTTGAATACAAATATATTTTTCTAATAATTCTTTGTCAATATTATATAATTCTTCTTGATTATTGTATAAAAACCTTCCTTGAAACAAAATGTTGTGAATACAAAGAAAAACTTTTGTCTTTAAAAACAATCCTTTCTTAATTCTTTTCTCAGTAATTAAGCACGGTATTAATGATGTATGCCAATCGTTACATATTATGGCACTTTCTTCACCATAAGGATATCCATTTAAAGGAAGGTTTAGAATGGCCTCTAATGAAGCATGAGCAAATAAAGCAAACCTTTCTTGATTATTTGGCCAATCTATTCCTGTCTCTGGTCCATAATACTTCATTCCTGTGAAACCATTGACACATTTTAAGAAAAGAGAGTGATCTACAAAAACATAATCAACATTATTTTTAAAAGTATGAAAGTATCTTAAATATTCTTCTTTGTTATTTAGTTTTACTTTTAATAATATATTCGTATCCCATGCATCGGAGTATTGATCCCATCTAGGAGAAATGCACATTACACGATGTCCCCTTCTAGCTAAAGCTTCCGGTAAACCACCAAGAACTTCACCTAAACCACCAGTTTTTGACCATGGAGAAACTTCAGATGTTATAAATATAAGCTGATATCTTTTTTTATTATTGTACATTCGAGAAAACCTAAAAATTAAAAAAAAAAAAAAATAAGTTTACTCGATTAAATTAAAACTCATAATTTTATCAAATATTTGCTATTTTTTCACAAATAAAGTTAGAAAAAAATTATGAGATTTTAATCACTTAAAGTTAATTAAATCATGCATATATAAATAAATAGCAATCATATCGGATATTTATGAACACATAATTACTTTAAATAGATACTTGATAAATTGCATAATTCAGATTAAAAAGCTCGATCAAGACATAGAATTTATCATTCGAGTGATAATATGGATAATAATTTGGGCATATCTGTAAAGTTCAAATAAATTTAAAGATTTTAAAAAAACCAATTAAAATTAAAATATTGGAAATTTCATATTTGGATCAATATCTTGTAATATATTACGAAAATATTTTTCACTATTAATAGAATCTAATTTCCTATATCCATATGAACCATAATCAAAATTACAACCAATATTTGAAGGTTTCAAATCTGATTTACAAATAGCCCACAAACCCCAAAATATATTGGAAATAACCATAAAGATCTTAACACTTGTTATATATTCTTTCATTAGTGATTTATTTAAATAATTAGAATTCTTAAAATTCAAATTTAAATAAATTTCTTGATTTGAATGACAATTTTCTAATTCTTCTTTTTTACCCGAATCTTCATTATTCGATAAATATCTAATATATGTAGATAAGAAATCAGCTAATATTTTATCATCTGGTAAATGATTCCATTCACAATTTAATCCTGCCCATTCACATAGATGATTACCAATATCAAACATACGTTCAATAGTACCCGAAAATTCGTAATCTATAAATATATGATCTTTGTCATTTGTTTCAATGATATTACCAGGAAGTAAATCAGAATGACATAAAACAATTGAACAAGCATTGGAATTTGAAAAGTTTGTATAAAGATAAGTTTTTAATTTATTTATAAGTTCTCTTAAATTGGAAGTGTCAATTTTCTTAAAAAATCTGTTATTATAGATGATTTTTTCCGCACGATTTAACCAATCATCTAAGGTTGGCCATAATATTGAAGTTGGAATAATTGATGTTTCATTATCTATTATTTTTTCATATTTAAATAATTCAATATTTTTATGCTTGAATTCTTCGTAAATATTTTCAACAATTTCTTTGGTAATTTTTATTGAATGTAATTTTGCAATTTTTTCAGCAATTGAAAGATAAGTAGGTCTTTTTCTAACATCTTCGACCTCCAAAGTCTTTCCTTCAATAAATTCTTCAACTTGACCACCATTAAAATATAGTAATACAGGTTTTCCTATTTCATATTTTGCAATGAGTCTCTGTATAAGTTCTTCTCTTTTTTCGTTAACAAATAATTTTCTTTCTTTAGCATAAAAACGAACTTTTAAATTAGAAATTGAAAACTCACGATTAGCATTTTTCATATTATCGCAAAACTTATCCTTCAATATTGTTACTTTGATCAATGTATTAGATAATCCTCCTGTCAATATTTTAGAATACATAATATTTTCAGGTCCGCAACATTTGCATACTTGTGTAACGAGCATACCCCAACAAATATGCTTTGCTTCAAACAATTTCTCGCAAAATTCATTTCTATTCAAATTTGAGTTTTCAATAAAAGTTTTATTGATTTCAGCAATTGTATAATTATCTGTAAGATTCATATTAAATTAAAAACTTTGATGAATAATTATAAAAGGTATATAATAAGTGAACTATAAACAAAATCCATGCATACATACATATAAATATATATGTATATACATATATATATATATTTATATATATATATATATATACATATATATATATATATTGAATTTAATGTTTTTAATAAAAAAATTTGTGTAGTATTAACGATTGAAATCTTTATTTATTACTATTTTTTATGCTCACCGCCTTAAGTATTCTTGATCAAAAAGGGGGCATTTCAAATATTGAAACCATATTATTAAAAAAATTGGAATAAAACAGGTACAAAAATTTTTATTTCCATTGGCATAATCAATTATTTCTTATTTATAAGTTCAAATTTAAACTGCTTCGAATTTATATTGAAATTAATTTTAATTGTTCGCTGTTGAGTAAAGAACAAGTATTTTAAATAATTGAATAAATCGTCAATCTGAATAAAATAGATGTCAAAAATATAAATAAAAAATTTACATTTGCAACAAAATTAAGATATATCACTTTATTTTTGTATATTATTCATGAGTAGTTTTGAATTTAATAATATTAATTCTATTAGAAGAAACAATATTGCAAATCAACCAATTTATTCTAAAAATGATAAACCATTAAATAATCCATTTGGGGCACAAAGACCAAATATTAATATTCCAGAAAATAGATATCCCAATGTTAATGCTAACGTTAATGGTGGTATGAATTTAAATGGACAGATGGATTTTTATGGATGGGACAATAACCATGTAAATGAGGATTTTTTAAAAAAAAATGATAATTTAAATTCATTTGACAATTTGAATTATAATTTTTCACCTTTAAATGATAATAATATCAATATTAAATCTAATTTTCAGGGTGGAATGAATATTAATAATAAAAGTGATTATTTTGAAAAAAATAATAATTTAAATAGAAATATTGGTTTTGAAAATAACACTTCTCAAATTGTAATGGGAATTGTATCGAATACGGTAAAAGAAACAACTGGATTAAATTCTGAAAAAATAAGTCAACTTCAACTTTGGTTTCCGCAAACAATTATCTCTTTAAGATCTCATTTTGCAGTTAGTCATGAATATGTATTTAAAAAATTATTGTTCTTAATTTGCCCATATATAAGTTTTTTTACACAAGAAAACAAACGTAAATTGTCTTATGAAAACCATGTGTCTATTTCTTCCAACGACAATGATATAAGAACTCTTCCAACATTGTTTTCCGATTTGTATATTCCACTTATGGGTTTTATTACTTATGTACTAGCTGATGGTGTTATCAATGGGATATTTTCTCAATTTAATCCTCAGATATTAGGCTCTACTGCAACTTTTTCAATAGTTTTATTAATTACTGAAGTTGTTTTGTTTCATTTGGGGTCTTATATTTTTGCAGGAAGAATTTTGTCTACATTGGATTTATTTAGTGTTATGGGATACAAATATACTTCTATTGTATTATCGGAAATTATTCTCTTATTTACAAATGGTCTCAAAACTTATTTATTTTGGGGATTATTTGTTTATTTTTCAATATCTTCCTCACTACTTGTTTATATGATGCTTAAAGTAATTTCTATACAAGATTTCAACCATCAATATAGTGTAATTCAACAATCTGGTCTTACAATCGTTATAATAATTTTTTCTATAGCTCAAATCCCACTTTGCTGGATACTTCTTCCATCAATTTAAATAGAATTAAATGAGTAATGATTTCTATTTTTCTTAATGAATAAAGCAGATTTTTTAATAATTACGTCTCTGTTTATTTATTTTCTTCTTCTTAACCATTCTCTTGTAAATTCTATTAAGAATGAGACTATATTGTACATTTTTTTAAGGATCTACTCTTTAGAAATCAAGTTCCTAATTTCTCTTTTTTTTTTCTGCGATTTATTTAATAATTTAATTCTAAATTCCTCTATTTAAGAAAAAGGCTACTACTATTTTTACATGCAACAAACCCCATAGATCAAAAACAAGTTTTGACATGCAAAAATTTACCTGCATGCCAATGTCAAATTTGAAATAGAAAGATTAGATTCAATGTAAAAATTTTAAAAAATGTTTTTTATAACAAAGTATTTGTTAAAAACATATACATATGTATGCATGTATATATATATTCAAATTTAATGGTTAAGAAGAATAAAGTATTTGAAACTTTATAGTAAGAAAGAAATTTAAATTGAGAATAAATATTAGACCGCCCTTTTTAGAAAACAATCGGCGTCTTTTGGCGCAATAACGAGACGTCTCTCGTTTGAGAGCAGAATTTATTTGGATCAACGCAATTGATGGGAAATGGTTTCACGACGGGAATAAACGATTTAAAAAAAAGAATTTAACGAGGGATTTAGTTTCTCGTTTTTTAAAAATATATCTATATAAATATATATATATATATATATATTTATATATATATATTTATATATATATATATTTTTTATATATACCTACTTGAATATATCTATACTTATTTATATACATATGTATATACATATATATACCATATTGAAACTTGGTTCAAGTAAAGTAATTGTGATTTTTTAGATTCCAAGGATTTTGGTAGTTTCGTGTGTGTATAAGTAGATATCCTATAAGTTAGAAGAGACTTAGCATAAGCTCTAAAGAAGGGTATTGTTCAAACGAGAATTTTAGAATGAAAGTATAAGTGAGTAGTATATTTATTGTATACTTCAGATTATATTGAATAATGACAACACTTCAAACTGAGGGTGGTGGGCCTACGGTACCTGCTAAGATATTTTGTGGAGGATTAAGTGATGTCACTACTAATGCCTCATTGAGGACTCATTTTTCACCATATGGTGAAATTGTGGATTCAGTGGTGCTTACGGAGAAAACTACGGGGAGATCACGTGGATTTGGCTTCATTACTTTTGCCTCAGAAGAATCTGTGGACGCTGTCTTATCCTCTCCACAGATTGTTGATGGTAAGGAAATAGATTGTAAGAGAGCAGTTCCTAGAGGTGTAATTCAGGGGAATGATGCGGAGGATTCAACTGACAATTCAAACAGTAATATAAATAGTAATTTAAATAATAATAGTAATTTGAATAATAGTAGCGTAAATAACAGTAATAATTCTAGTAGTGGGAGATCGCACACAAATAATAGTTCGATGGGTTCCAGTAGTACTGGTTCTACCGGCTTTAATGCAACAAAAATTTTTGTAGGGGGTCTTCCTCAAAGTTGCACCGATGAGAAATTAAGGGAGCATTTTGGAAAATATGGAACTATCAAGAATTTAAGTGTAATGGTTGATAGAGACACAAATAGACATAGGGGATTTGGTTTTGTTGAATACGAATCTCCTGAATCTGTGGAGGAGGTAATGAGACATTATTATGACCATCAAATAGATAATAAATGGGTTGAATGTAAAAAAGCTCTTCCAAGAGAAATAATGGCAGGAAATTCTAATATTAATAATTCAACTGGTGTAAGTGGACTTGGAGGATCTGGTGCAGGCGTTGGAAATCCTAGATCTAGACCTAATCCTGCATTAGCTGCACCAGCTGCCAATTCTAGCTATGCTGATTATTATCGTAATCCATACATACCAGTTCATCCAGCAGGTGTTCCAAGTCAACAAATCTATGGTAGATATGGACGGCATGATCCTAGATACATGTATGCTAGTTATGCATGTGCTCCTACTAATATGTATACGGGAGGGTATGCTCAGGTGCCACCTCCGATTCATAATACGTCCGGACCAGGAACCCAGATTCCTCCGGTTATGTCTACTATGGGGTCTCATCCAGCGAGCACTCATTCTCATGCTCATTATTCTGATGTGACACCTGAACAGGGTAGCTTACAAGTATCTACTGGAAATTCGTCCAGCGTAAATTCGAGTGGTAATAATAGTAGTAATAGTAGTAATAGTGGTACTAATGTTACCTCCAATCATAATTACGAAAATCAAGGTGATTATTTATCTGAAAATCAAGGTGCTATTGATACTGGTATACACTCGTATCACCATCCATCCAGGACTACTATTCCTCCTCAATTAACTCAACCTCCTCATGTCTATGCTCCTCCTAATCCCATCCGTCCTGGACCTTACACTCAAGGCAGGTATGCACCTGGAACTCTCCCATATTCCGTACCTGGAGCAGTTCCGACACATGGAAGAATAAGGGGAATTTATTGATATATTTTTCGTTAAATAGAATTGATATATCTTTCAACTATATAAAGAACAATTATTTCAATTCTACTAGGAGTTTGTGAAGAAAAAACAGCATTTCATATATTTGAACTTTAAGTCGAAGTTCATGGATTTTACCCTTGGTTACTTATATTCTAGTGTCTTGTTTATATTTCAACTGACTCTTCTAATTGGATTACGCTCATAGATAGCTCACTAGATATAATTACTTGTTGCTATTTGAAAATAGTCAGCTTGATTGATAATAGGAGTTAGTGGGCATTTTAATACGCTCTAATACATAAGAAGCATTAGTATATTTTAACTTGTTACTTATATAAATGCAAAGTATTTATACTATTATGCAATTAAATAGTATTTATTTGAAGTTGGTAGTATTTACAAGTACTTGTCTTATGTAGTGGGGTTATTTGCATTATATTCGGTGATCAATAATTCCTAACTTAGATTTGAAAATCATAGAATTTAATAAGAGAGTGAGACAGAAGTAGTATTGTTTCCCCGAGAACTAAGACTTAGATTCCGAATATATTGTATTCGAATATTGAAGTAGCCGAATATTAGTTAATCGACGAGTTGATAGTTCGATAGTCCTTTCAAATGAGAAGGAAACTTACGAGAATAAGACAACTGGACAGGCGAGAAGACTCGGTTCTACTCTTATCGTGATTCGTAATGTTGATTCTAGGAAATTGTTTTTATAATTTGAGAGGATTGACTTGTGATATGTGCTTAATACTTATTCTAGAATATTTGGGAGATATTCTTCAATATTTTACCTTTAGATACTAAAGAATCTGCACTTTTAGTTTGTACATTAGGTAGGATTGGGCGGTCATCGAGCGGGGTATTTTAACTCATTCTCTTTTAATTCTTTAACTCTTTATAAGAGTGGATACTTTGTGAGGTGGATCCTAAGTAAAGTTAACAATTAATGTGCTTTCTTAGTAACTTGTAGTTTCTAAATCACATCTTTTTAAAATTAATTTGTTAGTAGATGATCTTGAGGTTATTTAGTTATGTATCAGAGATTATCTACAAATAGATGCTTTTGTTTAAGAAGACTGCAATTTCAATTAACTCGCGTATTTAGTTGTGGAAACAAATTAATTTATTTATTATTAATAATAGTAGTACTATGGATACTTTCTCTTCTATTGGTTCAACAATTAATGCTTACGAGTTTTAATGATCTTAGAGCAGGACATTCATATGAAAGATTATCACTTCGTAGTATAGGAATTGGAATTAAAGGTTTAGATTGTTTGATTAAAGGGAATTGTCGCAATATTTCTACTCAAGGTATTGGTCTAGAACTAATTAAACTAACTGATGAGTCAAATACTAGGCATCAGAGTTATATTTATAAATTAAGAAATGTTAAAAATGTTAATTTAACCAACTATGCAAATGTTAGAAATTTAACAGATACAAATATAATTAATAAATTTTTTGCAAATCTAAATCTTGCCTCACCTATTGACACTGGTATAGATTATAATTCAAAAATGGGCCTACGATTAGTAAAAGAATATGGTCTTGGTAGTAAGCACCTGCCTTATGTTGAGCATAAAGAATACTCCGGTTTATTTTCAAATAGAACAAGTCAATATTTAAATTCTATGGCGGTATTCCCAGGGTATAATGAGCAGAGAATGCATGGTATTTTAGGTATTTTTCCTAATGGAACAACTCCATATGTTTTTACAAAGATGCCACCAAAAATTAATTTGGACAATGGTACATTTTTTCTTTCTCAAGGAGGTGGATTCTATAGACAACTTTCTGATCATTTGTCACTAGATAGAGAACCTGATGATGTGCGTGATGAAATTTGTAGAAATATTGTTTACCCAATAAAGGATCTGGATGATGCTTCAGTTATTATAACATTTTACAATGAACCTCTTTCGACATTATTAAGATCAGTACATTCTGTATTAAACCATACTCCTCCTCCCTTATTACGTGAAATTATTTTAGTAGATGATGGCTCAGAAATGATTGATCTCGTTTCTGGTGGATTTTTAGATGAATATATTAAATTACTACCTAAAGTTCGCGTTCTTCATTTAAAAACTAGGGTAGGTATCGTTGGAGCAAGACTACATGGTATTAGAATTGCTACTGCACCAGTTATTGTAATTTTAGATAGTCATATAGAAACTTCAAAACAATGGTTAGAACCTCAACTACTTCGTTTAAAAGAAAGTCCAAAATCTGTCGTAATGCCTCAAATTGATTCAATTGATCCAGTGAATTTTTCTTATATCAATACATCTGGTATTGGTTGTAAATTAGGTTTTAAATATTCGATTGTAGAACAAGCGACATTAACGGGAAAAATTAACAACACATCTCCAATAAGGTCTCCTATGATGGCAGGAGGTCTTTTTGCGATTAAAAGAGATTTTTTTTGGAAATTAGGTGGTTATGATGAACAATTTACTCATTGGGGAGCTGAAAATGTTGAATTTAGTTTAAGAATTTGGCTTTGTGGGGGTTTACTTGAATGTACTCCTTGTTCCAGAGTATTTCATATATTTAGGAAAAAAGGAGTTGGATACACATCACCTCGAAATAGTTTATGGAGAAATAGGCTAAGAACAGCAAGGATCTGGTTGGATGAATTCTATCAAGTAACGGAGTTGTTTGCCCCAGATCCGAATATTAATTTGGGATCATTTGATGATATGTTGCATTTAAAAAGAAAATTGAAATGCAAACCATTCAAATGGTTTTTAGAAAATATTGCTCCCGATACATATTTGACAGATATTAAACAATTAGTTTTTATTGGTGAAATAAGAAGCAAAAGTATCGATAATATTTGTTTGGACACCATGGGTGGGAATAATGAAAATGACAAAATAAATAATTTTTATTGTCATGGTCAAAAAGGTACACAGGCATTCATGATGTCAAATGACACTAGCCAAATTAGATTAGTAGGAAAAGAAAGTTATTGCATCGGTAAAAACATTGAATTTGTTTCTTGTACAAATAGGGAACAAACTAGTATTTGGAGTGTCGAAGATGATCAAATAATTAAGGCTAAAATGCAAATTGATGGCATTGAAAAATACAAATGTCTCACATTATCTTCCGATGAAGGATCTGTTACTAAGTATTCAGTGCAGCTCGATAACTGTAACAACAGGACTAGTCAGCACTGGAAAATTACCAAATATACACCACGTAACTACACTCCATTGTCTGAATCTTATTCGTAGAAAACTACATTATTTCCGGAGTTGTTTATAATTGGTTATAATACCATCTTTTATGAAATAAAATAGATCGACAGGCGCGTGCGGTATCTCGTGCCTGTCTCATATTCGATACTTTTCTTAGTATATGATGCTAATTTATTTCTTAGAAATTTTATTTTCATCTTGTGAATTAAAGGAAGCTCCTCTAATATTGTTTTCTATATAATATATAGTTGATATACCGAATAATTTGCATTCAAATATTATTAATATTGTATCTATTTAATCTAAGATAAAGTTGTAGTTAAGTATTGAAGATAAATATATGCAATAAGAGTCTTAATTTTCAATAATATTATTAAAGAAGTGTAATCATGAGACCAATTGTGTTACAAGCTCATGAGCGTCCCATCACATTTGTAACCTACAATTTTGATGGTGATTTGGTATTTTCCTGTGGAAAGGTAGGTTAAACGAAAAAATTCATTTTTTTTTTTATATATTGAAATTAATATGAAAATTAACATAAATAATTAATTTGTGATTAGGATGGACAAGTTGCTTGTTCTTTTACATCAGATGGAAAGGTAGCAGCCAAATACGAATCTGGAAGAGCAGCCGTATGGAATTGCGATCCATCTCTAGATGGCAAAACACTAATAATTTCATCAGCAGATCAGAAATGTGTAAGTTTTGATATTGAAAGAGCTGATGTTATATCATCTTATCCAATGAGTGGAACCTGTCGTTTTGTTGAATTTAATAGAAGATATGATCAACAAGATAAATTTGTCGTTGCAGTAGATCAATTTTATCCTGAACCTCGCCAATTACTTATAAAAAAAGTAGGAGATCCAGATATGGAAGGCTTGAGAATAACTGGAATTAACAGTCGTATTACACGTGCACATTGGGGTATGTTTGACCAAAGTATAATTTCTGGTCATGAAGATGGTGGTATTTATATATGGGACATCAGACAAAGTTCTGAACCACTCGAAGTTTTAAGAGCTCATTCTAAACTTCTTACATGTTGTTCATTTGTTGAAGATAGAACACTTATGCTTACATGTAGTCATGATATGACTGCCAAATTGTGGGATATGGTGAATTTAAAGGAAGTTAGAAAATATACCACTAATAGACTTTTAAATGGTTGTTCTATTTCTCCTAATTTTAATAATGAGAAAGATCCGCGACGACATATTTTACTTGGAGGTGGACAACTTGCACAAGATGTTACAACTACCGGTACCCAAGAAGGTAAATTTCAAACATTAATCTTGCATATGATATATGGTACAGAGCTTGGAGCAATTAAAGGACACTTCGGTACGATGAATGCTTTAGTTTATTCTCCTGATGGAATGGGATTCACTACCGGTGGTGAGGATGGATTTGTACGTATTAATCATTTTGATGATGAATATTTAAAGTTAGATCCCTAATTTTAATTTTAAACATATTAGTAGAAAATACTTATTAGCTTGAAGAAACTATATCATTTAATTAAATTTATAATTAATCTTGTTTTCTAACTCTATTTCTTTTAGTCATTAATTCAAAATTTACAAATGTTATTAGATCCAACCCATGAATGAGCGGGAAATGCGGTACTTTTTTATTGAAATTTGACAATTTTTGAATTTATTATTTAAGTCAAAATTTTAAGAAAATTATTTAAAATGATCGACGCAAAAATATCAGAAATACGTGAATTTCAACGTGTAGAAAGAATTGGACCTCATTCTCATATTAGAGGTCTGGGATTAAATGATGCATTTGATCCACGTTATGCATCAGAAGGTATGGTGGGACAAAAGATGGCAAGAAGGGCAGCAGGAATAATTGTTAAAATGATTAAACAAGGAAAAATAGCTGGAAGAGCAATATTGTTATCAGGACAGCCTGGGACAGGAAAAACAGCTATAGCCATGGCTATAGCCAAAGCAATAGGAACTGATACTCCATTTACTCATATATCTGCTTCGGAAGTATTCTCATTAGAGATGAATAAAACAGAGGCGTTGAAACAAGCTCTGAGAAGATCAATAGGGGTTCGTATAAAAGAGGAAATTGATGTTATTGAGGGTGAAGTTGCTGAATTAGAAATAGATCGTTCAAACACAACTGGAGTTAAAGTTGGTAGAATGGCTCTTAGAACTACAGATATGGAAACTGTATATGATATTGGAAGTAAGATGATTGAATCTCTTCAAAAAGAAAATATAGTGGCTGGTGATGTAATTTCAATTGATAAAACAAGTGGCAAAATAACAAAATTAGGTCGATCTTTTTCTCGTTCTAGGGATTACGATGCTGTTGGCTCTCAAACTAAATTTGTTTCATGTCCAGAGGGAGAACTTCAAAAGAAAAGAGAAGTTGTATATAATGTAACATTACATGACATTGATGTAATTAATAGTAGAAGTCAGGGATTTTTGGCACTATTTGCTGGCGACACTGGTGAAATTAAACCTGAAATCAGAGCTCAAATTGACGAGAAAGTCGCAGAATGGAAGGAAGAGAATAGAGCAGAGATAATACACGGTGTATTATTTATAGACGAAGTACATATGTTGGATGTAGAGTGTTTCAGTTTTCTTAACAAAGCTCTTGAAGACGAAACAAGTCCAATTCTAATAATGGCTTCTAATAGAGGAATTACTAAGATTAGAGGCACAGATTACAAATCTCCTCACGGTATTCCTATAGATCTTCTTGATAGATGTCTAATTATTCCTACTATTCCTTATAGTGAAGAAGATGTTAAAAGAATTATTCAAGAAAGAGTTCTAGAGGAAGATTTGAAACTTTCTGAGCAAGGATATCAGATACTAACGAGAATAGCTATGGACACAAGTTTAAGGTACTCTCTTCACTTACTTACTGTTTCTCAGGTGCTTGCTGTTAGGAAGAAAAAATCTGAAATTGACATTGATGAAATTAAAAGAGCTTATTCTCTTTTCATTGACGTAAAAAGAAGTACTCAATATCTTATTGAGTATCAACAAGAGTATCTATTTTCTGAAATAGATTCATCAAATCTTGCTAATAAAAATAATATTACTCAACAAGAAGTAATGACCGATACAAACACATAAATCTATAAATTCCCTGTTAAATTGTTATCATTAATCATTTCTAGTTCCCGTTTCTTCTTAAAGTTATTTGAAATCATTTTTTCCAATAAATTAGTATCTGATTTTTCTAGTACATTAGATAAAATATATGAGTCTTTAGACAATGTCCAGATTTGAAAAGTGGGTAAACTTATTATATTCATCTCACTTGCAAAAGAAGAGAATTTCTCATAGTCTACTTTGATAAATATTCCATTGTATTCTTTGCTATATTCAAGAAATTTTGGGTATATTCTTTTGCATGGTTCACACCACGTTGCATAGAAATCAATAATTATAGGCAAATCTAATCTACTACCAATACTTTTGCATAACTCCCACTCATTTAGATCGGTAAGTTCTATAATCTCCTGATTAATTATCTTCTTTTCTATATTATATTCGTAATTATTCGATTTAATTTGAGAAACTTCCCCTAAATTTTTGTCTTGCTTTTCTGGATGATTTTTCTTGAAAATCTTAGTTAATAAGTTCTTTAATGGATTTAGAAGAGCAAAAATAAATAGAATAATGTTCCAGATAGGGATGCAAAATGGACCAAGACAAATAATCATTTTATAAAAAGTATTTTAAATAAAATGAATAAATCAAATGAACCCGCCAAGATAAATATTAGTATACTCTGAATCTTTGCATTAAAATTAAATTAAAAGAAAATCGAATTCATCATAGAAAAAAAAAGAACTTTAAAGTTTTATTTATTAAAATTTCTTTATTTATAGTACTTACCATATAATCTTTCTGTTCAATAGATTTATTAAATGGCGATTAGATCTATTTATCACATTAGTCTGTTTTCTTCTGTTTCGATTCATTAAATTGCGAAATTTTTCTTTCTAACCAAGAATACAACTGAATATTATTGTTATATGCAGATTCATAGGGTGAACCATGAAAATTAGAGGCTAATTCAGCAATATCTGAGTACATTTTTCTAGTCATCCTTTTAATTAAGAAGGATGCAAGTTTAACAGGTACATATTTAGAAACATTGAAACTCGAAAACATTTCCATTGTAGTAATTTCTTTATTATCTTCTGATTGAGTAAGAATAAATAACAAATAGCTACACTTTTCTCTCGGAATTTTTGGAGGGGGATCGGGAATATCTACACCAAAAAACTTTCCATCATTGGATTGAGGATCACCACACGATATCATAATACAACCATGCTCTCTCAAAATATCTATACCAAAGCAATACATAATATTTTCTCTTTGACCAATAGGCCATGGAAGATCATATATTTGTTGAACAAGTTTACTAACACGACTCAAGTTATATAAACATTTAGAATTAGACATATATGGTACCCATAAATTAGAAAGTTCTATCTCATTCAAGATTGCAATTAAATATAACAATTTACACTTAATATCACTTTTTATAATAACATTTATAGACAGAGGGCCATTTTGAGAACAATCAATTTTATATGAAAGTGAAATTCCTTTTGAATGCTCAGTATTCCAACCATCATGACTTTGAGACATAGAAGTAGGTAGAGAATGTGAATGACGTCGATGTTGGTTATTATCTGCTGTAATAGTATTTCTATGATGATGGCCACGACTATTAGGCAGAGTTTGAAGTTCGTTATTATTTTGAATAGAAATTTGACTATTAGTTTTTTCTAAAGACATTTGTCTATGCCATTTTGAAACCTTATTAAATATACGATTTTTATATAAAAAACCACTTGACTGAGGAGATATTTTTTCATTTACACATTGTTCACTCTTTTCACTTAAGTATCCAAAATTGAAATCTTGAAACCTGTTTGCTAAATTAAAATGTTTAATTGCAGATCTTATTTGGCCTATTTTAAATATTAATATTTTAATGTCTTCGTCCTTATTAATTAACGCAGATGAGTTCAATATAAAATTAGAAATTTCAATTTGATCAGAATCCACAAAAAATTTGGAAAGTAATTCAAGTTCATGCAATAATAATTGTCTTGCATTATCAGCTCCTAATAATGTCTCGTTAATAATCATTCCTTTAATGCTTGAAGTGATTTGTTCAATTAATTTTTCAATATAGCTAATTTTTACAGATATATTGCCATCCAGATTCTCAAAACAATCTGGAATTGCTTTTTCATCAGGATCTAATTGAGCTTCTGATGAAGATACAGTTGGAGTTTCGTTCTCCGAATTTATTTTTAGTAGCTCGGATAACTTTATTAAATTTAAAAGAGAATTTCTTATATATTGATAATTCTTATTTTTATTTGATTGAAAATCATTTAAAACAGTATCTTCTACTGCTTTCTTATCAGAGAATTCCTGATCATTATTAATATTTAATTCATTTTTATTTAAAAAATTGAACATTAAAGGATTTAAAATCTGACAATTAACTTTTTGTAACTCTTCATAAATATTCAAGTACATTTTTTCATCGCATTCAAGCATGCTTATTCTGCAATCCTTCTCGTGATTGCCTACATAATTATCAATTAATTTACTATCTTCCCAAGTTTTTAATTGATAATAAATTGAATTTTCACATGCTTGATTCGAAGTTTCTAATATATCCGATTTGTCATCAATTATTGTATCATTTTTCCTGAATAAATTTACAAGTTTTGTTTTTCTCTTGGAGTTTTTGACAGTGTTTCCCATATTAATTAAATCCGTTATATTTCAAAAAGAAAAAAGAAAACACAAGAATTATATTTCACTGAATACAATAATTTCTTAAGTAATCTGAAAAATTCATAGCAATCCAGAAGAATCAAGGTTCAATTGAAATAAGATAAAATATTCGTGAGTTATCAAGAAAATATTCAATTATGAATCCTTTTGTTATTCTTTCACTTCAACAGTTAAATGCTCAAATATAAAAACTCTTAACCGTTAATGCACAAAGATACACAACTTCAATCTCATCATGTGCTCAAAATTTTTATTTATTTTATTCAAAGATATTTGTTTGATATTCTTAGACTTTTAGATTGATATTTCTTTGATTTTATTTAAAATAAAAATACCCTCGAGCGCCAGCATGTTTTATATCACTTACAACAATTGCATAGAACTTGCGAATATCCGTATTTTTCGACAAGGATTTTTCAAATCCTTAATTAGTAACTTTTTTTCCTTCTTTAAGGTAATAAATGTCTAAGATATACGTATAGATATAAATGAATAAATAAGTAGATACATTAATGACATATATATTTAATATTTAATTGATCACACTCTTACTAGGTGTATTGTAAATAGAAATATTTGTGTTAATTTCTATATTGTGAGAGCCAGGCTGTTTTTCTTCCATTCCATCCTTGTTATTAATTGATAAAAAAGTTTGATATGGCATTAAGCCAACTCTCGATTCAATAAGTGCATCTGAATAAACTGGTATGGGCACATTAAATGTGCGTGGAACATGTCGCTGTATAATTTTAGGAATATGTACAACTTTTTCGACAGATATTGGAACGGGCACTTCTTCCTCAACAATCTTTTCAATAGGAACTGGTATAGGAACTTCAACGGTTTTTAATACATATTTAGGTACTTGAACTTCTTGATATCTATCTACAGGAACTGGTACATACTTTATTTTCTCAAGCATACAGTCTTTATTAACGGTTTTAATATCTATCATAGGTACATTAATATCTTTTTGAATCATTTTATATTGAGGTATGGATGCATGAACTAATTTTTCAATAGTTTGTACAACCGGAATTTCAACAATTCTTTCAGTTTCGATAAATCTAGGCTGTATATTTGGAACCATTACATCTTTCCAAATGATTTCCTCTTTTATTTGTGGTATCTCAACTATTTTTTCTAAAATAACTTCTTTATATTGTATCTGAGGTACTTCTACTATTTTCTCCTCAATAACTATTTTTGGAACTTCAACAACTCTTTCTTGAATTTCCACACGTGGTACAAAGACCGTCTTTTCTTTCATAACTCTTTCTACTTTTTCAACAAATTTTTCAACATATCTTACTTCAGGAATATAAACAATTTTTTCTTCTTCGTTAATTTTAGGAACTTCTATTATTCTTTCTTGTATTTCTATCTTTGGAACTTTAATAATGTTTTCTCTATAAACAATTTCTGGTACTTCTACTAATTTTTCGCGATATTCAATAGTTTCTATTTCTACAATTTCTTCCTCATTAATAACCTTTGGCTTTTCTACGACTCTTTCCTAAAGATCCAATAATTAATGTTTAAAAAAAATATAATTTATATTCCTTTTTATTAAATAAAATGTTCATATAAGATATATATTACTATTACAAAATATATCATTTATGAAGCGGTGTGAAAATTTAATAAAAAGGAAAAATTAAAATTAATTCAAAACTTACATGATAAACTCCCTGAGCCATTAACTTTGTAGGTATTTCTGGAGGAACCAAAGATATATTTGGTGGTAGTTGCAATTTTTTTGAATCTAAAAATATGAAATTTGAAAGAATGAATATTACTTAAAAAAAAAATATCTAATAACTTACCACCTTCCATCTTTATAATATCGTATTATAAATATCTTATTAATACAATGGTTGTGTATACAGTAAATTGATAGTTTTTGGTCTTTAAAGTCTGTTTAATAACTACGAAAATTAATTACTTCTATAAATTATAAATAATTTGAATCTATACTTTTATATAAACAAATACACAAATAAATATATATTGTGTATATACATATATATATATATATTTATATATATATATATATATATATATATAAATATATATATATATAAATTTTTGTCAAATAAATTAATTTTATTGTATAATGTGAAACTAGTTCCACTAATTTCTGATTAATGCATGTATAAAATAAACATGCATCACTGAGGCGGTAATAAAAAAGTGTGGGTATGTTTGAGAGAGACCGCCGGCGCCTGATGTATTTATAATTGTCAACTAGAAAAAGAGAGTAATGCCGAAAAAAGAAAAAGAGATACTGTTCTCATTATTAAGGACATAATTCAATTAATTTATAATTCGTCAAATGGATGAATTAGAAAGCTTTGAGAAAAGCAAGCTAATTGAATCAATAAGAAGAGAAGGTATCGAGTCAATATTGAAAATAATTGATGAGACCGAAGTTAGCGAATTGTCAAGAGTATGTCCAATAACAAGCGCAAATGCACTATTTTATGCAGTACAAAGAACAAATGATGATGAAGCATTAGAAATATGTAAAAGAATATTAGAGAAATGTCCAAAATTGGATGTTAAGTCTACAGATATAAGCTTGCAAACTGCATTGTTTTTCGCTTGTAGAGACGGTAACGTAAAAACTGCAAAATTTTTGATTGAAAATGGCTGTGATGTTAATCATACAGATAGAGTAAATCAAACAGCACTTTTTTATGCAGCAAGAGATGGAAGATTTGAAGCTGTTAGATTGTTATTAGAAAGAGGAGCAGATCCTAATTTGTCAGACAATGTAGGTCAAACTGCACTATTTTATGCAGCACGTGATGGGAGGTCTCAAACATGTATGCTTCTTTTAGATAAAGGTGCAGATGCTTCAATAAAAGATAAAAATCGTCAACTTGCTCAATCATATGCTTTAAGAAGTGGTCATAAACAATTAGCAAATTTACTAAAAAGTAGAGTTTTAAATTCAATGGGATCTTTATCTTCAAATAATAATATTCATGACAATTCTGGAGCAATTGATAAAGATAGTACAATTGAAAGAGGTTCATTATGTAATTCATTGATTGGTGAAGGTGGCATAAAAGATTCTGAAATTCGTCAATGTTATAGACTTCAATTTAAAGGTAATGATGGTAAATGGTATTTTGCTCCAAAAGTTAAAATAGAAGAATTTGAAGAAAAATTCCCAAATATTGCAGTTTGGTCAAAATCATCACCTGTATCATGTTTAAGACCAAATGCTGATCCTTTTAGAGCCTCATGGTATAAAATAATAAGTGAATGTATTGAAGAATTGAGAAAACAAGAAGGAGCTTGGATATTTGATAAACCTGTTGATGAAAAGGCATGGAATTGTTCTGATTATTATAAAATTGTCAAAAAACCTATGGATTTTAGTTTAATTAGAAAAAAATTACGTAATGGAGAATATGAACTTTGTAGAGATTCCATTGCAGATATTCAGCAGATATTTTTGAATTGTTATTTGTATAATAAACCTGATTCAAGTATTTCTATACTTTGTAAAGCAATTGAACAGCATTTTATTAATTTAAAAGCAAGCAAAAATATAGATTCAATTCTTTCTAAAGAAGCTGAATTATATGATTTAAAGGATTAATTAATATTATAACAACTGGATGATTTGACAAATTTCTTTTTAAGATTTTAATGTTAAATTATAATTGATGTTTGAATTTATTTCTTTCACCAAATATAGCACTTCCAATCCTTACTTCATTACTTCCATATTTTATCGCCATTTCTAAATCTCTAGTAGTTCCCATACTTAATTTACATTCTATATCTAAGTGATTATAGTTCTTCTCAATTAATTCATTTATATCTTCTCTTAATTTTTTCATCTTTTCAAAACATTCATCTGTAAATTCTATATTTGAATTACCCATTGTCATTAATCCTTGAAATTTTAAATATTGACATCTTAAAACAATATATTCAAAAACTTTTATAACATCCTTAATTTCTACACCATTTTTAGTTGATTCATTAGATGTTTTTACTTGTATCATTACTTTTAAAATTCTTTTATTCATTGATTCACATGTTTTATTTAATAATTCTGCTAATTCTATAGAATCTATTGTTTCAATCATTACTAAATTATCTATTGATAATAAAGATTTTACTTTATTTTTCTGAAGATGACCAATAAAATACCATTTTATTGTTTTTGGTAAACTTTTTGATTTAGAAAGTAATTCTTGAACATAATTCTCTCCAAATATTATTTGATTTTCTTGATTATGTAAAATAAGAATATCTTCTTTTGATTGAAATTTACTTACAATAAGTAATTCTGGATCATTTTGAAACTTTTCACATAAGCTATTTATTTTGTCTTTTACTCTTCTATAATTATCTATTACTTTGCACATTGACATTTTGTCCAATTGTGCAATATTTTCCCTCAATTATTAAGATATTTATTTAAAGCGGTCAAATATTAAAAAATTAACAATTTAAAAAAAGAGACGATTTTATAATTTAATATTTTAATTCATTAAAAAAAAAAAAAGATGGAAACGAAAAATGTAGAAGTAAATAGTACTGGATCAAGACATAGAAGAGATAAATTACTTTCTATACAACATGAAATACAAGAGTTATGGAAAATTAATCAAGTATATGAAACAGATGCAGATTTGTCTCGTGAAAAATATATGATTACATTTCCATATCCGTATATGAATGGAAGATTACATTTAGGTCATGCTTTTACTTTTACAAAAGCTGAATTTCAAGCAAGATTTCAAAGAATGAATAATAAAAATGTTCTTTTTCCATTTGGGTTTCATTGTACAGGAATGCCTATTTGTGCTAGTGCTGATCGACTTAAAATGGAATTAAGTTCAAATCATGAAGATATTAATGACAATAATGAACCTCAGCAATTAAAAAGTAAAGTTGCAGCAAAAACTGGAGGGTTAAAAAGTCAATCTGAAATTTTAATTTCAATGGGAATTCCTAATGATGAAATAAAGAAATTTGTAGATCCAATTTATTGGACAAAATATTTTCCTCCTCTTGCTATGAAAGATTTAAAAGATTTGGGAGCAGCTATTGATTGGAGAAGATCTTTTATTACAACAGAAATTAATCCATATTATGATGCTTTTGTTAAATGGCAATTTAGAACATTAAAAGTAAGTTTAAATTTGAAATATTATTCCTAACATTAATATTAATATTATTATTATTATTATTTTCTTTTATAGTTTAAAAAAAATAAAATAAGATATGGTTTAAGACCAGCAGTATTTAGTAGAATTGAAAATCAACCTTGTGCTGATCATGATAGATCATCAGGTGAAGGTGTTGGACCACAAGAATATACATTAATCAAACTAAAAGTATTAAGCTTTCCAGAATCAATTAATAAACTCACTTTTGGAAAACAAGTATTTTTTGTTTGTGCTACATTAAGACCAGAAACAATGTATGGACAAACAAATTGTTGGATTTTACCTAATGGTGAATATGAACTTGTATTAGCATTTGATACTCCAATAAGTAATTCTTATGAAACTTCAGATGGAGTTTTAAGAAAAATTTATGATGATAAAGAAAAAGCTTTAAAAGAATGTAATACAATTTTTGTTTGTTCAAAAAGAAGTGCATATAATATGGCATATCAAGGTATTGTACCATTATTTAAATGTTATAATAAAGAAAATAATGAAAATACACTTCCTGAAATTATTTCTCTTGGTAAAATTTTAGGTGAAAATTTAATAGGTATTCCTTTAATTGCACCTAAATCTATACATGAAAAAATTTATTCTTTACCAATGTTCTCAATATCTATGGAAAAAGGTACAGGTATTGTAACATCTGTACCTTCTGATTCTCCTGATGATTATGCAACATTAAATGATATTAAAACAAAATCTGGTATTAGAGAAAAATATAATATAAAAGAAGATTGGATATTAGATGCAATTCCAATAATTAATACTCCAGAATTAGGGAATTTTCCAGCTGAAAATGTTTATAATAAATATAAAATACAAAGTCAAAATGATACAACAAAACTTAAACAAGCAAAAGAAGAAGTTTATAAAAAAGGTTTTTATGATGGTATAATGATTGTTGGTGATTTTAAAGGTATGAAAGTATCTGATGTTAAAGAAAAATCAAAAAATCAACTTATTAATGAAGGTAATGCAATAATTTATTTAGAACCAGAAAATAATGTAATAAGTAGAACTGGTGAACTTTGCATTATAGCATTATGTAAACAATGGTATCTTGAGTATGGTGAAGAATCATGGAGAAAACAAGTATATGATTGGGTAAATGATCAATCTAATTTTGAAACATTTTATCCACAAGTTAGAACTTCTTTATTAGAAGTTATTAATTGGTTAAAAGAATGGGCATGTTCACGTTCATATGGTTTAGGAACTTATTTACCTTGGGATACTGAAAATAATCAAAAAGTTTTAATAGAATCATTATCAGATTCAACTATTTATATGGCATATTACACTATTTCTCATTTTCTTCATTCAGATCTTGAAGGAAAAAAAATGGGTATATTAAATATTCCAATTGAATATGTTAATGATGATTTATTTGATTATATATTTTGTTTAGTTGATTATCCAAATGAAGAACTTATTAAAAATATAGGAAAAGATCATTTAGATTTAATGAGACAAGAGTTTATGTATTTTTATCCATTAGATTGTAGAGTTTCTGGAAAAGATTTAATATTTAATCATTTAACTATGTGTATATATAATCATGTTGCTATATGGGAAAATAAAAAACAATTTTGGCCTCGTGGATTTTATTGTAATGGTCATGTAATGATAGATTCAATGAAAATGAGTAAATCTCTTGGTAATTGGATTACTCTTGAAGATGGAATAAAAGAATATTCTGCTGATGCATGTAGAATTGCATTAGCAGATGCTGGTGATACTATAGATGATGCTAATTTCTGTCGTGATATTGCAAATTCTGCAATAATGAGATTATATTCCCTTATTCAATATGCTCAATTTTATATTGAAAATAAAAATAAATTAAGAGGAGGATCTGAAGAGAATCAAAATTTAGAACTTCAAACATTTTTAAAAGAAAATCCTAATTTAATAGATTCTTTTAATCAAGCAGATCAGATATTTATAAGTGAGATTATTCGTCTTACAAATGCAACATTCAATTCATATCAAAATTTTTCATATAGAGATGCATTAAAATATTGTTTATTTGAATTTCAACTTAAGAAAGATCAATATCGTTTATTATGTGATTCTAATGATCTTTTCTTAAGCAAAGATGCATTATCTCTTTTTATTGGTAAGTTGATTATTACTATTTATCATTTTTTTTTTCTTTTAAAATGGAATTTTTCTCTAAATATCAATAAATCATCTAAATGGAAAGTTTAATAAATTTAACTTAATAAATTAATGTAATTAGTTTTAAATATATTAAGAATAAATAGATGAATTTTTAAATATAAGAAAAAGAGAAGTATAATAGAAGATCTTATTAAATTCTCCTGTTCTAACTCTAAATATGTCTAATATATTATTATTTAGATTATCTCCAGGAGAAAATCAAGATATTGAAAGAATATAATTTGTATTAAGTATTTAATTCTTACTTAATATTTAAATTAATTTCTTTTACAAATAGAAGTTATGATATAATTCATTAAACTATAAATAAGATGAATTAATGATATTAGAGATAATTCTTTTTTAATAAGAAAAAAAGAAAATTAATTAATGAAATTAACTTAATTTTAACTTTTAGAAACTCAATTAAAAATTTTATCTCCAATTTCTCCACATACTTGTGAATATATTTGGAGGAATATATTGGGAAATGAAGGGTTTATAATTAATGAGAAATGGCCAGAATTTAATATTCCAAGTATAAGTAATTCAATAAATCACTGTAAGATGTTGAATTTATTAATGAAATCAATAGAAGATTTTAGAAGATCTATGGATAAATGGAGTAATAGCAAAAAAGGACAAGGTAATATTAAAGTTAAACCTAATTGTGGAATAATATATGTAGCAGATACATATAAAGATTGGCAAATAGAAGGTTTAAATCAAGTTAAAAATATTATAATTAATGAAGGAGAATTACCAAAAGATTACATATCTAAATTAAGAAAAACACCTGTTATTGAAAAGATGGATAAGAATATGTTAAAAAATGTATTATCATTTATTTCATTGAAAGCAAATGAATATAAAGAAGATAAATCAGCTTTTGATGTTAATCTTCCTTTTGATGAATTTGAATTATTTTGTAAACAATCTTATTTTATTGCAAAATCATTAGGTATTAAAGAAATAAAAGTAAAATTATTAAAAGATTGTAAAGAAATTGCAGAAGAAAAACTTTCTCAAGTAATTCCAAATAGACCATTAATTAACTTTCAATAAATTAGATAGATAGATAATTAAATTTTAATTAATTAATTGTAAATAAATATTTGCTCCTTTAAATGTTGTAATATTTCTGACAGGATCATCTGTAACATGAATTTTATATTTTTCTAATCTTTGTATATCTCCCATTAATTTATTGTCAATAAATAATTTTGTTAAATTAGATTGAATTCTTTGAGGAAGTCCTATAAATAAAGAGGAACCTCCTGTTAGAAATATATTTTCCATAAGAGAAGTTCTAGTATCTAATGGACATTTATTTATAACTTTAAAAATAGCTTCACATATTGAGAGTGATTCAATTCCAATACTAAAAGGTTTAAAAAATACATTTTCTGTTACTTGAAATCTTTCTTCTTCTAAGAATATATATTTATTTTGATCATTTAATTCAATTAATTCTAAATAAGATGTTGTATTAGATGTGAATTCATGTACAATTGATTCATTTGTAGCTACAAAACAATTTTCTTGAAGTATTTTACGAACCAAAATATCATCTTTTGTTTCTTCAATTCTTGTTGAATGTTTTCGATTATTAAGATTTAGACCTCGTTTTAATAATAATATTTTTAGATAATCTTCTAAAATATGTCCACCAATTGGAATATTTAATGAAGAATTTTCATCTGAAACTCCTTCAATAATTGGAGTTATATTTGTCCAAAATGTTCCAATATCAATTACTATTCCAGTATCTTTTCCATAAGAATATAATGTTAAGAGATATGCAGGTACAAAAATAATATTTTGGAAATAATAATTTTTTTTAAGCCATTCATCAATTTTCTGTTTAATGAGTTTTCCTCCAGATGAAGGTATTATAACTAAAATGTTAATATATTCTTGTTTATTTTCATTTTTTTTAATTCCTAATTCAAATAAAACTTTATCCCAAATTAATTCACATAAATCCCAATCACTGATAATTAAATTTTTGTTTAGTGGATAAATTAAAGTTAAATTAGTGTTTTCAATTTTTTTAATAGCTTCATAACCAATTATAATTTCACAAGATTTTGATTTTAATATATTTTGTTTTTTATAAGAATTTGTATTAATTGAATAATTTTTAATGTTATTTTGTTTATTTAATTCATTTTCATTTTTACTAGAATCATTTATAAAACATACTGATGGTATTTCAACTGAAGGAAAAATATTATCATTTTTTCCACCTCTACATATTGAACGTCCTGGTTCAAAAATGATAGTTTTCATCAAAAAAAAATTTGAAAAAAAATTGATAAAAATATAATTAATTAAATCAATTTTGAATATAAAGTAGAATAAAAATTTTGATAATTTTGATTTAAATAATTAAATTTAAATTATTTTTAATTTTTTAAATACCGGTAATTACATGTAGTACAGGTATATGAAAATTACCGGTATGAAATCAAGTTAAATTTTAAATAATGATAAATACTTCAAAATTTTACGCTTTAAAAAGATTTTCACTAGTAAAATCTAATTTTAATATTTATAAATCAATATTACCAATTTTAAATTTATATAATTACCAGAAATTTAATGTAATTGGTTTTAATAATGATTTGAAATATAACTTAATACATCCTGGATCAAATTTAAAATTAAAAATTTTAAATAATAAATTTTTTATTGATTATAAAAAAAACAAAGAAAGATTTTTTAAAGGATTTATAAAAACAAGAGAATTATGGGAGAAATACAGATATTTTGGTGTATTTACCTATATTAGTGTATATTTAATAACTCTATTTTCTTTTTGGGCAATGATAATTAAGGATGTGATTAAATTTTCAGATTTACTAAAAATTATATCTTTTTTTAGATTGGAAAATCATTTTGATTTACCTTCGATTCGGAAGAGAATAGAATCTCCATATGGGAAATTGTTTTTAGCATGGATTTCTACAAAAATAGTGGAACCAATAAGATTAATATTAACTCTTGCAATTACACCTCACATTTATAAAATATTTTCAAAATTATATTGATTATTGTCATTAATTTAAATCTATTTTTTTCTCATTTTTAGAGTTTGGTTCATCAGGTGTTGATAATAAAAATGGTAAATCTTCATTTTTATCAGATGTATTATTATCAAATTTAATATTAGAAATAGGTATTTTTGAATTATTATGTGAATAAGATAATTCATTTTGATTATTTATTGAAGATTTATTATTTTTATTATTTTTCATATCTCTATTACTTGATGATTCTCTTGGAATTGAGCTTCTAGGTCTTTCTGGTACAAATTTTTTATGATCTTTATTATCACTAATTTCAACAACTGCAGGATAATTTCCTTCTGAATATAATTTAAAAGTATCTTGTAATCCTTTACCATGTAATTTACAATTAGATTCACTTTCTTTACGACAACATTTATGCTCAGAATTTAATGAAATAGGAGATAAAATATTTGATAAATAACTTATATCAATTTCTTTTCCTTCTATTCTTAATTTATTATCACAAATATCTTTCAATATATCTCTAATTGTTTGTATTAAATTTAATATATCTATACAATCAGATTTACATAAATTAAATAATTTTAATTGACCTTCTGAGGTATTATTCCATTCATATATTTCTTCAATTGTTTTTAATTTAAAATATAAACAAAATTCACCACAAGATATTATTGATTCTTGTACTAAATCTGATGTCTTTTTTGCCATAGTATTTAAATGATGTAATGACATTTGCATTGTATGTAATGGCAATCCACCCATATATATACCTTCATATGATTTACGATTATTTTTTATTTCGTTTAATAAATATTTTAATCCATTTCTTAATATATTCCATTGCGTAAATATATCTTTAGTATCAATATATTTTAGTTTAATTAATGTTTCTACAAGTTCTACATTTACTTTATTAAATGAATTCATTATTAATGAATATTTTACTAATATATTACTTTTATTTTGATTTGTTAATATAACATCTTTCATTATATTTGAAATAGTTATATAATCCATTTTACTATTTAATAATAATGTTATTTTTTCAATATCATTATTTGTTATATTATTTATTAATTCAATGAGACTTTCAGAATTTATAATTGCTTCACAAGAAGCTTTAATTATTTCACAACAATTTGATAATGTTTGTAATGAGTTCAAAATCATATAATACTGAATTTCTACATTTATTTTGTTTTGGAGTGATATTATTCCTGAAAATGATTTAAATATAATTTCTATTTGGCTTAATTGTGATAAGTCATTAAAAGAATTTAATTTTTGCAAAGTTTCTTGATCTGGTAATACAGATTTAAGATATTCAAATTCATTAATCAATTCAGTTTTAGAAATATTTATTGAGCGTATTAATAAAGGATTCCCAATATTTGAATAACATAAAGTCATACTTTTTAATAATTCTTCAATAAGATTTATTGGTATTTTACTATTTTTCATATAATTATCCAATTTATAATGATCAAATGAACTCAATATTTTGCCTCTATATTTTTGACTATATAAATAAAGTATTAAACCAAATAGTTTTTGTATAAATATCTTTTTAATAAAATTTAATAAACAAATTATTATATTCTTTGGAATATAAATTATCTTAGTAACTAAATTATATAAATTATTATACAACTTCACTTCTTCATTATTTGATAACTTGTTCTGCATAAATTTAGTGCTAGTTATTTTATTTCTTATAGCTTCATTTAAAGTATTAATTTTATTTCTACTAATATCTTTATTTTTTTGACCTTTATAATTTGATAATTGTTTGTTATTTAGTTTACTACTATTTATATTACTTTTCAATAATAAACTAGCTTTTTTACTTCTTTCTTTATGTAATGATGAACTTTCTTTAACTTCTAATAATTTTTCTTTAACTTTTTCTTTTTCTTTTATATTTTCTTTCTCATCTGAATTGTGTTTATTATCAACATTAGAACTAATTTGGGATTTTGAATCTAAATTTTTATTATTTGAATTTGCAAATTTTGATTTAAAATAATTTATAAAACCAATTATTAATGATGAAAAATAAATTTGGTTTGTAACCATTCTAATACCTAAAAAGAATAAAATTGATATTATTTTTCCTTGATCACTACCGTAATTATTTAATTTTTGGATATTATTCAAAAATAAAGGTAATAATACAGCAGAAACAACAGTAATAAAAGTATATTTTTTTGAATAAGATTTTAATTTTTTATTTAATTTGAATTTCTTCTTTTCATTGAATAGAATTAAAAGTATTGTTAATGTACTTGATAAAATAATTATAAATCTAATAATTATCTTTAATTTCTTGTTACCATTAATAATTAAATTACATAATTCTTTTGAAAAATAACCATTATGTCTTATTTTTGAAATAAAATCAAACAAATCTAATGAAGAATTTAAATTTATATAGTTCTGTTCCAATTGAGATCTTTTTTTTATTTCATTGATTATTTCAGCTCCTTTGAATATACTGTCAATTTTTCTAGATCTCCACCAATTTTTAGAAATAGTATTAAATTCATTAAGATTCAAATTGTTAAATTCATAAGTTATTTTTTTATCTAATTTTAATTGACTTCTCGAACAAAAATTATAAAAATAATTGGAATATTTATTAATTATATTAGAACAAAATAACTTTATATTTGGTAAATAAAAAACTGTAATTACCGTTGAAATAGTACTTGTTGTTATTTTCAAATTATTTGTTTTAGAATCTGTTATATAATCATTCATTAAAACATTTTCCCATAATATAATTAATAATATTAAAAAACCAGCTAAAAAAAAAAAAAATTTATATTTGATGATTCAAAAATGAATTGATGAGTTTTATTTTTAATATTTAAGGTCTTAACACACAATTTATTTATTAATTTATAAATTAAAATTTGAAAAACCAATATAATTTTATACTTTCTCGAATACTTTTTCATAAAATATTTTGACGTTGAAAAACATAGATTAAATGTATATTTGACCCAAATTACCATTAGCTTGTATCTAAAAAATAATTCAAATTTCATTTTATTAACAAATGTAAATAAAAATTCATTATTAATATAATATTGAAAATTTTTTTTATTAATTTTAAAAAAAGTTATCAAATATAAATTATTTATCCAATAAAAGAATTTTTTTAACAAGATTATAAGATTTATTAGTATATTATTTTTAAACAATTCCAAATTATAAAATTTAATATATGTATAATACAAGATTCCAACAAACATAATTAAGACAATAGCTGAGAACAATATACTTTTTTTAGATTTCCAATTATAATCTTTTATATTATTTATATAATTCATGTTCTGATTTATTACATTTTCAGAAATAGAGATTTTAGATTCAGTTTTATTTAATTTATTTAATATATCTGGTGAATAATTTCTCATATTTAATTAAATAAATCATAATTAAAAATAAATTATCAAAATTTGAGGTTAGGGAATTTTCCCTTCTTTTCTCTATAAATATTAAGACAACATCATAATAAAAATAGATACTCAGGGTTAGGGATTTATTATCAGAAAACTATATTCTTTTTAAATTAATATAAATATTTTCTGATTCATTACATTTAATAATAAAAATTTAAATTTTAATAACATAAATAATTATTATTATTTAAATTTTTAATTTTAAAAAGAAATACATGTAATTGAGATAATAAATTGTTGAATTTGACTATTTTTAAAAGTTATTTATATATACCGTTAAATATGATTATGAGGCGGCAGCATCACATGTGGATGAAAGTTGCATGCTTAAATGTATACATTGATAAAAAATGTCAATTTATTAAAATAAATTAAATTTAAAAAAAATGGGTATAATTAAGTTAAAAAGACAATCATCAAATAAAAATAAAGAAAATAGTGATAATGATTCTTTTAATGCACAAGATTCTACAAAGGTATCTCAAGCAGTCAAAATCATGGCACATTTTAAAGAACTTGATAAAATAATGAAACAAGGTAATAAAAAAAAAGAAAAAAAAAAAGTAGAAAAAAAAAAAAGAAAAAAACAATTTTCTATAGATAACCAAATAACATCTTTAAAGATCATTTCTAGAGCAGCAGCACGTGTACGTGAAATAGAATCAGAAAGGCAACCTTTTATGGATTATTCTGTTGAATATCATCCTCAAATTACTAATAAAAATGTAGATAAACTTCTTTATCTTCAAACAAATACACTTGCAATAAAAAAAAATGTCATGACAAACAAAATATTACATGAAAGAGAAACATTACAAAAAATGAGAGGAGCATGTATTTATATAAAAGCAAAATTACCAACAACTATAGAAAAATTTAAAAATAAGTCTAGATTAGATAATAAAGATATAAAATCTATTAGAGATAAAAATTATCAATTAGAAAGCATTGATGTAAATGAAAAAAATTTTAAAAATAACGAATCACAAGTAAATAGAGATAGAAAAATTGAAATAGACATTACTACTATACATAGTGTATTAGGATTATCTGGTTTGGAATTATTAGAAGATATTGATACAACTGAAATAACTAAAATAAGACATAGATTAATGCATGTAAAAGAATCAATAATTGCAAAAATTCCTGAAGTAAGTGCAGATTTTGTTATTAAAGGTTTAATCCAATTTGATCCAAATAGATTAATAGGATTAGTACCTATGCTTTTATCAGTTGTTAAATATAAATATACAAGTCCTAATTTTTGGGCTTCAGTTGTACATGAATTGTGGTTATTTTTAATAACTTTTCAACATAACAATCTAAAAATTGGAGATCAATCAACAGAATTAAGGATAAATAGTTTAAATAATTCATCTAAAAAAATAGAAACTAATTTAGAAAGAAATAAAATTTTTCCTGATTATTTTATTGCAATAAATTATTTATTTTCTGGTATGGTTGATACAAAAATACCTGGTGTTTTAAGATTAATGTTAAGATTAAATTTAATGTATTATTTTGAATGCAGAATTAATACTTTAATATTATTCTGTAAAAATCCTATGGAATTATGGGTAGATAGTATTAAAATATCATCTTTATTAAATAATATTGAATCTATAAGAACTTTATTAACAACTTTATCTGAAACTCCTAATATTAATATACAACAAATAAGTTTAAGAATATTTTCAAGTAATTTAACATCAATAATATTACTTCATTTAATATCCTCTCCAATTAATTTAGTACATGATAGAAATAATTCAAAGTTAATTATATGTTTTATTGAATTTTTAAATGAGTGTTTATTAATTGGTCATTCAAAACAATTATTAGATTATGTTTCAAGTGATGAATTTGTTGAAGAACACATTATAAATTCTACTTTTGGACAAGGATATAAATTTTATCATGAATTAGATGCTGATAATATTTATTTAGATAAAAATAAAAAAAAATTCTTTAAAAATCTTCAAGATTTAAAAACAAAATATTCAATTGTTGGTTCTAAAAATACTAAAACAATACAATCAAATAAAAAATATAATTTATGGGATATTTTTTCAATGATATGTAATCCTAAATATGATGAATCAATATTGTATCCAATATTATTATTTTTAGCTGATATAATGTATTTAGCATTTGTATACGAAATAGATTGGGATTATTCAAGTTTAAAAAATTTATTATTATCTATAATTCAATTAAATAAACATTTTAAAAAAACAATAATGGTAAGTTTTAATATTTCTTTATTAAATAATATTTTATTCAACATTTCTTTTTTCTTTAATAGGAAATAGGCTCTGAATGCTCATTTTTACCTATATTAGTAGAAGATACAAAAGTAACTAAAAAATATTTAAAATTATTGTATACCGGTCAAAATATAGATCTAAAACGATTACAAGAATGGATTACTGATCGTAGAATAAAGGTAAGATCTAATATTTTGTTTAATAAATAATAATTATTAAATATAAACATTCTTTATATTTTATAGGAAAGTACAATATCAAGAAAATTAGATGAAAGTGCTAAAGTTCCTTGTTTTCATCCTAGTTGTAATACTTTTACTGTTGGATCAAAAGTACGAATACCAAATGAAAATAATGAAAATAAATTAAAAAATTTAAAAAGAAAAGGTGAATATGATTTTAGATATTGTAAAGGTTGTTTTGTTGTTAGCTATTGCTCTGAAAAATGTCAAAAATCACATTGGAAACTTTCACATTCATCTGTTTGTGGTTTAATGGCTGTTCCTCCTACAAGTTTAATATTTAATTCTACAGTAAATTGGCCTTTAACAATACATCTACATAATACTACTGATAAATTATTAGAAACTGAATCAGTTGCATATATTCAAGATAAATATTATAATCATTTATATCAATCTTTATCTTTAAAAGTATTTTTTGATTTATGTGCATTATCAGTACCATTTACTTTATCTATGCAAGATTTTAATAATGAACCTTATTCTTGTGGTTTACGTCAATGTGATAGAATTGATTGTTTAAAATATCCAGGAATGAAAGAACATGGTTTAAGAAGAATAAATACATATCAACACAAACAATTATTAATATATAAAGAATTACATAATGATCAAAAATTATTATTACAAGTTGGTGATCCAAGAATTTGGAATGTATATTTAAAAGATAAAAAAACAGATCAAAAAAATAAAGTTGATGAAATTAAAAGAAAAAAAATATATTTAACAAAAGGTAAATCAAATATATATATTCCTACTAAATGCAAGTAATTAAAGATGAAATTATATTATAAATTAAATCTCTTGATTTTTGAATATTAGTATTAATTATAAAATTATTTGATGAACAAATTATTATTTTACATGATAGAGAAGGTATTTGTAAACAAGTTACTTCTTCTTCACCAAACTTCTCATTATTATTAATTGTAAAATCATTAATATTATTATCTTTAAGACCTTTAAGAAAAGATTTCATTGTAATTTTTCCAAAAAGAATAATTTCATCATCTTTATTATCTTCATTATCTGAATCTTCATAATGTTCTAATAAAAGTTCACCTTGGTTAAAATTAATCTTACAATTATTTTTACCAATAAATACAGAAGAATCTATTTCTTTCATTATTGTATTTTCTGTAATATCTGTTGATAATTTTACTGGTATCCAATCATTTGAACAAGTAAATATTCTATTATTTTTATTAAATTCTATAATATTTTTATTTGGAATTAATTTTATATTGTTTTTAATTAAATCAGGTATTGGATTATTAAAAAGTGAAAATTTGTCACATTCTGGAATTATTATATTAAAACTATTCTTATTCTGTTCATAATATGGAATCATATTATCTATTAAATCAGAAATATGTGGTTCTATATATATTGGTATATGTATAATTTTCATTTGAGGTTTTTTTTCTAATTTATTTATTAAATTATCAATATTTACACTACCATCTATTATTAATAATGTATTTTCTATTTTATTACATAATATATTAAATAAATCTATACAAGGACCAAATTTTAAATTACTATTACTTGCAATAAAAATAGCTGGTTCACGATAAACTGCTGAAAGTTCTTCTATTGTATGAAATACATATAAACGATTTGATTTTTTTAAAAAAGAAAATAAAAAAGGTGGATTAGGATTAGGTAACATTACTTTACGAGTTCTAGAAGGAGTTGTCCATTCTGATGATATATCTGCATTTAATATTAATGTAGATAAACCACCACCAACTACATAAATTGGTGCTTGAATTGATACAGAAAGTTCTGAAATTTTATAACCAATATATTCAACAAGTTCTAAACAATATTGTCCAAAACAATCAACTGGTATTAATATTGATCCATATTTTTCTAAAGTATTTATAATATTTTTAATAATATTATCTATTTGTAATTGATAAAAATCTGAGTATTTATTCAATAAAATATTATTATCATTATTAATATTTGAATCTACATCTTTATTTATACTTATATTTTTAACAAAATCATCTTTTTTTTCATTATTTATATCAATATCTTTTATTAATATATTTTCATTGATTTCTTCTTTTGTACTTATTTTTTTAATATTAATTAAATGTTCTTTATTAGATTCTTGAACTTTATTTAAATAGTTACCATAATAAATAATATTATTAGTATCTAATAAATCATTTAAATATAAAGGAGCAGGATATCTTTCTAATTCAGTTGATGATGGTCCAATAATTGTTAAGTTTTCATTTAATTTTTCTATATTAAAATCTATATTTCTTGTTGATATATGATATCCTACACCACCAAGACAAAAACCACTATTAAATGAATGTACATTAAATGTAAAAATATCTTTATTATATTTTATGATTTCACCTATATGAATAATTTTTATTTGAAGATGATCAACATATGAATTTTTATTATGATTAGATTCTATTGATTTAGATAGAAAATGACTTTCTATCATTAATCTTGGATAATAAGATAATTCTTCACCTGTTATTTGTCCAAAAAGTGGAGCATGACTTGTATTTGAATTTGAAGTATTAAATCCAATTGTTGCTGGTATATTTTGACCAACATTACCATCAAATATATGACTAGCAGCATTTACTGCTGCACCAAGACCTGTTGTACTTCCTCTTGAAATATTTTCATTATTTAATTGATCCTCAAATTTGTCAGATTTTTTAAAATGATCATCATTAATATTAAATTTATTATAATAATATTCTGGACCATTTTCAGGAAGATTAGATAATATATTATGTCTAATTCTTAAAGATTCTTTATTATTATATAGATCATAATTATTATTAAGAGAGTTTATATCATTTTTACTGTCATCTTCATTATTAATATGATCTTCATTATTAAAATGATTATCATTACTAAAATTATTTTTATCATTAATAGTCATATTAGAAGAAATAATACCAAATAAATCTGATGTTTTTAAAGATAGAAATGGATCAATAATATTATTTGATAAATTATGACTATAATATTCTATCATTTGTTGTAAACCTATAATTGCTGATTGATAAACTGGTGGTGTTACAAGTAATGTTGAATTTGTTATATCAAAAGCTATAGGATGTTTTAAAATCCATTTATATAAATTAATTTTTGATTCATTATTATTTTTATTATGTTTTAATTCATTATTGTTTTTATCATAATTTCTTTCAAATTTATTATAATGTAATAAAAATGGTATTCCTATTAAACCTTTTGGATTCGAAATTAATATTAAATCAATATTTATTTTTTCATTGTTATTTATATTTTTATAAAGAAATACAGCTGGAAATAATGTATCATCATCAAGTTCTTCAAGATCTAAATCTTGAAATAATTCTTCATTTTCATTAAAATCTATATCATTTTTACAAATTAATGGACAATCACAAAGAATATTCAGATCATATAATTTTATGAAACAAAAGTTGGAATAACATTTTAAATTATTGTGATCTCGATAAATAGGTGAAAAGAATACTTCCATTCTTGAATTAATTAGGAATATATAAAGATATATATTTTATATATCATATAATAAACAATTTAAATAAGTTTCTTTCCTTTTTTTTTATAATTTTAATTATTAAATTTATTAATTAATCATAATAATTCAAGATTAATAATTGACATTTAATTAATGAAATGTTTTGCAGATAGCGGGAAAAATGATCTTGATCATAGTTATTGGTTTAATTGTGATCATGAGACAAGAAATGCATGATTGATTTTCAATTAAAAAAAATAAAAAATAAAAAATATAATTAAATAATTAAAGCTCATCACGATTAATGTTATCCAATATTTGATTATATGGATTTATCTTAATATTTGGATACATAAGATTAAAAAATTTAGTATTATATTTAGAAGCAGTATCACTAATATTAAAACCAATTTTGTGATATGAAATAATTTGAGAATAATAGTTATAATATGGATGATAGTTATTAGGTTCAGCTTGATGAAATCCAAAAAAGTTAGTTGCTTTAATATTTAGATATTTAAACCATCTACCAAGTGCCATATCATCAGGTTCGTTTGAATTATTACAAATACATTCTAAAATAATGATTAAAAATATAATTATAGTATTATAAATAAATATATTAATAAAGAAGATTTATGATAAGATAAACATACCTTTACATTCTGCTAATTTAATTAATGAATAATAGTTTAAAACAATACCAGCTCCACCTAATAAGAAAAGATATATTAGAAATAAGATAATATTAGAATAATTAACATACCTGTTATATAATCAATAGACCAATTTTCAGTAATAGATCCAAGAGAATATCTTAATCCCATATATAAATACTTATCATGATAATATTGATTAATATAATTCAAAGAATTTAATAATGATGATGGAATAATAAGTGTATCATCATCAACTAGAACAAAATATTTGATATTATAATTGTTTGAATCTAAATGATATTTTTTATAAAGATATTTAATAATAAAATATAGTTTTTTACAATGTCCATTATGTTGGTTGCCAGATTTTAAATCAATGATATTCAAATCATTAATTTGTTGTTGATGATCGCCAAGTATATTAAGATCTATATATTTATCATAAAAATTATTAATAGATTTTTGAATGGAATAATAATAATTAGTACAATATGGATTTGAATTTAAATAATTATAATTTAAAAGTGATTGATTTGCCCATAATTGGTTGATTTGTTTAATACGGTCTAAATAATAATCTTTAGTAGTTTTTACTGCAATTACAACATTTTGTGGATTAATAATATCTTTCGTTTTTATATGAATAGGAAGAGCAAATGAAACACAATTATATGAGATACGATGAGAAATAGACCATGTAGCACATTTTAATGGTATAATACTATGTTTTTTATGATATTGAGGATTTGTATCATTTAGTGTAACACAAAATTCAGGTATATCTTTTAATGAAACATTAATTTCATCATAAATTAATTTAGTTAACTAAATAATAATGTAAAAATAAATAGATTATATTATAAATTATTATTATAACTTACTTCGTAATTAACATCAGTATAAATTTTTGATTTATATTCATTTGGTGAATTAAGATAATTGTAATTTAAAGAAACTTGTAATGATTCAATTGTAAATTTTCTTATAGCATAACCAGAGTGAATATATGGATATTTAAAATTTTTATTTAGATTATAATGATGAACAATAGATGGAATAGAGTCATGAATAGCAACTCCAATAAAATTGTTATTTGGTGATTTAATATGTTGATTATGATTTATATTTTGAATTTTTTCATAATTATTTTGTTGATTATTAAAATCATTTAATATATCATTTAATAGATATGGATCAATACGAGTATTTGAATTTAATATAAAAAACCAGTCAAAATTGTGACTAGATTGCTTGATATATCTAAATAATATAGGTGTTAATAATGTATCTTGTGAATAATTGGATATATTTTCTTTTAAAAAATATATATTTTGTTTTGGTATATTATATTCATAATGTAGAATATTAATAATAGATTTTCCCTAAATATATAGTATTTTTTTAAATAAAAATATCTTGATAATTTATAAATGACTTACATCTGATCCAATATCAAAATCATCAAATACAATAAATTGAACTTTTTCTTTTAAATATAAGTAATGATTTTGAGAATAGACATATTTAAGAGTAGAATATAAAATATAATATAATATTAAGTTTTTAAAATGCATATTATTAGAATTTATTATTTAATTTTAATTTATAAATAAAAGAAAAATATTACATGTATATAATTTATAATATAAGTGAATAAAATTAATTGATTAATAAGATCTCGATACCTATATTATTTGGCGGGTGATACGTGGGGAATATATACCGCCAGGTATGGTTTAATTATTTAAGAGGTTAAAGTAGAATATTGAGGAAATTAAAGATAAGATTTTATAATAAAATATTTAATTTTAATAATAGAATTATTTATTATTAAATATGGATCAAAGACCAACACCAAGCCGAATGTAAGTTTTTTTTTATTTAGATGATTTGTAAATAGTAATCAATTAACAATAATATTAATATAAATCTTATAATTGAATATTATAGGGCTTTACAATCAATAAAATCCAAAAGCAAGGGTGCTAAGCAAGGATATGATTTATTAAAACGAAAGAGTGATGCATTAACTAATAAATTCCGTGGTATGTTAAAGGAAATAGTGGAAACAAAACGTTCAATAGGTAATGAAATCAAAGAAGCTTCTTTTGCATTAGCTAAGGCGACATGGGCAGCAGGTGATTTTAAAGATAGAATAATAGAATCTTGTAAAAGACCAACAATAACAATGGATGTTGGTACAGAGAATATTGCAGGTGTTCGTTTACCTATTTTTGAAATGAAAGTTGATAATAGTACACCGGATTCAATGTGTCACATAGGTGTTACAAGTGGAGGACAAGTTATACAATCAACAAAGGAGATTTATATGAGAGTATTGAAAGATTTAATAAAACTAGCAAGTTTACAGACAGCTTTCTTTTCACTTGATGAAGAAATTAAGATGACAAACCGTCGTGTAAATGCACTTCAAAATGTTGTCTTGCCAAAATTAGAAGATGGAATGAATTATATTTTGAGAGAACTAGATGAAATTGAAAGAGAGGAGTTTTTCAGACTTAAAAAAATACAGGAGAAAAAGAAAGAGTGGGCAGAGGCTGAATTAAAGGAAAAACTTAAATTAGAGAGCAATTTTGATGATATGACAAATAATGCATCAACAAATAACTCTATTATTGAACAAAATGACGAAGGAATCCTGTTTTAAAAGTTTATTAAAAAAGAGAATAGTGATATATAGATTTGAATGAAAAGGATTTGAAATGTTTTAATATTAGTTTTTCTATTTATATTTTTAATTACTGTTTCATTTATTTCTCTTTTTTTTCTTTTTTTTTTTTTTTAAATACAAGATAATTGCGCGAAACATTAGACATTGCAACAGAAATTTAATTTATGAAAATGAGGGATGGTGGGAAATGCAGTATATAAAATAGATTTCCTAAATTGTAGACTAGATTTCAAGAAGCTATGAGGGGTTAAAAATTTATATATATTCTTAGCACTAAAAAAAGTGATTGGGGGGCTGAATAGCATAATTAAGAGATGCAATACTTGTGAATTGAAAAAAAAATGAGCCTTCGACGAGATTCGAACTCGTGACCTTCGGTTTACAAGACCGACGCAATAACCAAGGCTATGCTACGAAGGCGTCGACTGCATGCATATAAAAATAGGTTATATTCTAATAAAAAATTGTGTGAATCTAAATTCACCTAATATATACTGAAATTAACCAATATTCATAAATAATAAAAGATAATAATATTAAATATTTAGTGTTAAAAAAAACAACAATTCTAAATACAATTACAGAATTATTTTTTTTTTCTGTCTTTGGTTTTTTAAGATAAGACTAGGTTTATCATTTTTTAATGCATTTATTAAATTACAACCATTACATATGCTTGATGATGAAATATAACCGCAGATAGTACATCTTCTAGCTATATAATTAGGATTTGAATATGACTGTGATAAGTTTAAGTCTTGAGCTGCTAATAATATATTAAATGAATATTTAAAATTAAAACTTTGTAATCTTCTTATAAATTCTCTTGTAACACCTCTGTAAGCATCTACTGAATATGTACATTCAGTAGAAAAATATTTCAAATTGAGATAATATGCATATAATACAATCTCCTTTTCATAGCAATGCATTAAAGGTTTAACTCTAGGTTTAATATTAAATATAATATCTTTATTATCTTTTTCGAAATTGTTATTCTCAACAATTTCATTACTTGTAATCGGATTAATACATCTTTGTAATCTATTAAAATCACCTCTTAATATATTTAATAATAATGTTTCACATGTATCATCACAACTATGTCCAGTACAAATTACATCAGCATTAACTTTATAACTACCAATGTCAAGGGCCTTTCTTCTAAAAACACCACAATATGTACAAGAATTTGATTTATCTGATTTACTTTGTATTTCATCCATACTTGTATTAAACATTTCTTTAAATGATAATATTAATAAAGGACATTTATAATACTCTTGTTGGAATTTTACAACTTCCAAAGAATCATCCCTATATCCTTTAATTCCCTCATCTATGGCAATTAGTTCTAAATTAATCCCATAGTTTTTTCTCTGATTTAATACATATATTACATGTAATAATACACTTGAATCTTTTCCACCAGATATACATATTCCTACTTTATTACCTTTAGAAAACATTCTATTAAAATCATTCATTATATTATTTAAAAATTAAATTGTTATATTTCAATAATTAATTAATATAATAAACTTACTTATTAGTAGTAATGTATTCATGTACTTCTTCTTCAAAGTTATGAATAAAACACTCCTTACAACTTAAAAAACCTGTCTTACATCTTTTCATAATTACTTGTCTGTCATTGCAATAATGACATTTCATTCTCATCTTGAAATGTTCCTCATGAATTTAATTTATTTTGTTTTTATATTTAATTGATCTATTACTAATCTAACTAAAATTTGTAAAATTGTCAATGTTTACAGCGCCATGATGTGGCGCTGTAAATAATTTATACCGAATTTTTAAAATAAAAAATTTAATAAACAATTACAAAATGAAATATATCTTTATATTTGATCATTAATAATAATCAATATTATATAGATATAATTTCTATCAATAATAATAAACTTTAATTTCTTTAACTTTTTTTTATAATAAGCATAGTTATATTCATATATTGGATCAATATATATATATAATATATATATATATATATCGACATTTTAAATTTAAATTATATTCTAAATAAAATGACTATTGAAATTGAAGATGATGAGAAAAATATTATATCACACTTTTTGCAACTATCAGTACAAAGAAAAGTTCAAGGCTTAATAATAAAACAATCTAATAATCATATAAATAATAATAACCAATTAAATTTATTGTCCAAAATTGAACCAAAAAGATTTTCTAATTTTGAAAAAAAGAACTTGGATAATGATTATATTAAAGCTGTTAATATTATAAATGAATTAATGAATGATCGTTTTGATTCCGATATTAAAATTAGAATAAATTTAATCAAGAATCTCGAGAAAATACTTAAAACTGATTCTATTTTTACTTCTATTATAATAATTCATTTATCAACATTAATCTATGATAGTAATATTAATATTATTAAGGCTATTATTGATCTTTTATATAATAATATTGATGTTATTGTTCCTAATATATTACTGCCATTTTCAGTTAAATATTTAACAATTGAAAAGAATAATAATATTATAAACAAAAAATTTAATGATGAATTAAATAATGAATATATTGGTATTTCTTGGTGGTCATCAGAATTAAATAAAAAATTAGAATTAGGTACAAATAAATGTTTAAATTCATTTTTTTTATTAATAAATTTAATTTCTATAATAATTGAGACCTATGGTAAAGGTGGAGATAAGATTAAATATTTGAATATTTTGAATAAAGAGTCATTAAATGATTTAGAATTCAAATTAAACTTATTTGAAGTAGATGATTGTAATAAAAAAGAACAACTATTTAAAAAATCACTCAAATTAGCATTTAAAATATTACGCATTTTTACAATTAATTCTGATATATTAAAAGATGTTAGACCTAATTTTATAACAGAAACAAAGAACAGATTAAATATACAATTTTGGAATTACCCAAATAACTTTGATTTTTATCAAAAAAATTCTAATAAAATTATTACAATAACAAATTTTCAACAAAATTATATATATATTAATCAATATAATTCATTATTTCCAATAGAAATCTTTTTAAGTAAAAAAACAATTTCTTTATTTGAGAATATAATTAAAAATTTATCATTATCTATTGAAAATTCGGGAAAAAAACTATTCGATATTGAAGATAATTATTTAAACATTTGTTATTGGATTCAGTTTATTAGTTGGTTATCTTGCTTTAAAAGTTTATACTTAAATAGATTTATTTCGATTATAATAAAAGTTTCTACTAAATTAATTGATCAAGATAAAAATAATATGAATGAGAAGTTAAATGCTACTAAATATGTTCTTAAAGAAGAGTTATTTAGAATTTTAGCTTTATCTAATATTTATGAGAATTTTATATTACTTGGTGAAATTACTAAAATATTAAACATATTAACTAATAAAAATATTAATTTTTATGAATTAAGACAAGAAGCTATTAATAAATATTTTAAAATTATTAATAATGATGGTAATGATAATCATAATGTAGATAATAATAACGGTATTAGTAATAATAATAGTATACATGTGGACAACGGTATAAATAATAATAATAAATTAATTCAATTAAATGAGAATGAATATCCGCCAATACAATTACAGAAATTAAGAAGTAGATCGACACGTTATTCATACAAAAGAATAAAATATGATGTTGATGATGGTTTTTATAAGATTTCACCTCAAAGTGTTATAGAAGGTGTTAGCTGGATTCTTTCTACTCATTCTTATTCAAATGTTATTGATATAGCTATAAATAATTTTTTAAATTTAAAAATACCAAATAATTTGTTATTAAATGAAAATAATCAGAATGATTCTCAAATACAAGTTATTAATAAGAATAAACAGAATTTTAATTTATTATTAAATTCAAATAAAACACCTTGGACTAATAAATTTTCACCTTTGGATAATAATGAATATTCGGAAAATAACTTATTATTAAATAAGGAAGATAATAATAAGATTTCAAAAGATGATAATTTAAATAAAATAGATGAAATGTTTGATTTTAATTATAAGAAAAAAGAAATAAAGAATTTGTTAAATTTGGACATAGATAACAGTAATGAATATGATAGAAAAATAAATTTAAAGAGGAACTTAGATGAAATTGAAGACGAAAATAATGATTTAGACAAATATAATTATAGATTTGATGAAGAATCATTAATGCAAGGTTTAACAGATTCTATACAAATATCGGATTGGGAGGAATTAGAAAACAATAGTAATAATATGAAATCAATAATATTTTCACAAATAATAACAAGTATTTTATTAACACCAGTTGTAGAGATGAATAATGATGGTATATATAAAGTATCAAAAACTTTATTTAATAATAATCAATTAATGAATATATTGAAGTATGGACAATTAGTTTTGAGTTCCTGGGAATTGCTTTTAAAAAGGATTAATGAATCAGATAAAGAGACAAGATTAAATGATGATATAGAAGAATATGGTGAAAATGTGAAATTAGCTTGGAATTTATTAATTGAACGTATTAATGATGCATTTGAAGTAATATATTATAAATATAGATTATTAATAAGGTTAATATTTAATAAAAACATGAGTAAATTGGATAAAAATAATTTAAAAATGAATAATATATTTGTTGATATATTAATAACAACTCTACTTAGTGAGACAAAAGAATTATTAACAAGTATATTATTAATTACAAATATTAATGATGAACAAAATAATCATGAGATGAATGAAGATTATTATTTATTTTTAGATAATGTATTATATAATAATGATTTATATTTATATAATATACATAATTTAAATGAGAATTGTTTAGGTAATGAATCAATTAGAGATAAAAATGAATTAAATAATATTAATGTTATACTATTATTATGGATTTATAATTTTGTTTTAGAACAAAGAGTAAAGATTATTCATAATTTATTATTTAGATTTTTTCATTTAAATATGAATTTGAATCGTTCTAGTATAGATCAAAGTAAAATATTTGAATGGTTGATTGATTCAAAAAAAATGGATTTAGATCTAATTGATAGTGACAATTGTATAATTAATTATAACATATTATTTATTTTTTGCATCAATAATTTTATTAAATGTATTTCTGAATTTAATTTTAAGAGTGAAATATTTCTTAATCAATTAAAAAATCTTATTTTAAATACTCCAGAGATACCGAATGATTTTTTAAAATTGTTATTTAATGAATGGATATTTTGCTCAGATTTATGCATGCACTCATCCACATGTAATGATAATAATTATGATATTAATATGATAAAAAGAGACTATGCAATTAATATTTTATATGATATATTAAATTCTAACTATTCTATTGAAAATATACGTAAATTTTCTTATTTAATTTTAATAATATCTTTATTAAAAAATGAATTAAATAGAAAAAATGGTAATTTTTTAGATAATATATGTTTATTTATAGAAAATGGGAATAATAATTTGAATAGTTCTTTATCAGAATCTAATGAATTTAATATAAATTTTTTTTCATTTATTAGAGAAATGTTTTTAATTGAAAATATAAATCATAATAAGAAAATTAATATACAAACGGACTATAGTATGAATAAGTGTAATGAATTTGTTAATGTTTTGATTTCAATAATTTATAAAGATGATAAAGTAGATGAAATTAATATGAATGAAATAAATATTAATTCCTTAAACATTCATATAAATGAAGACAATGATAATTGGAATGATATAGATATATATGGTGAAAAGTGGATAATTATAATATCTATTTTATTAATATCTAATTTGATTCCAAATGAAATATTTGATAATTACAATAAAGATTGTGGTAATATATTTAAAATAAATGAATTTATATTATCAACAATAGATAATATTACGATAATGATGTGCAATGAATTAAGCATGAAATATAATAATAATATAACATTAAAATATTTAATCGACTTTTTTAATGAAATAAATTCTGAAGAAAATCAAGATTTTAATAAAAACAATGATACAGTTATGAATGTTGAAGAAGATATTCAAAAAGTACAAATAAATAATTTGAATTACATAGAAGAAATTTTTTTAAATTCTTCAGTTATATTTAAATATTATTGTTTAAGATATCCCATATTAATAAATTTTTTATTTAATATTTACAAAGTAATTAATTCATATATTGAAGAACACAAAATTAATATTATTAATAGAAAATTAATTTTATTAAATAAAATTAAAGAATTGTACATTAAATTATTTGAAGACATTATCTCGTTGTTTAAGTTGCACTATACGAATGAAAGTGGCAATTTAGAAATATTAATAAATGAATATTTAAGAATATTAGATATATATAGCATTGACATAGTAAAATACGATTATTTATTGGTATTTATTGTTACAATGTTATCCAATATTAATTTTTATAATAATGGTTTAAATTTGAAAATCTATGATATTTTTAAAAATACACAAAATATTACATTAATAATACCTATTATTGGTTATTATGATTTGAATAAAATTAAAGAATTATTGCCTATAATTATTAATAAATCAGATAAAAATATGATTAAAGAGTGTTTAAAAAATATTATAAAAAATCCTCATGCTATTAAAGAAAAAACAATAACATCAGCAGATTTACTAATTATATTGATATCTTACAGTTATCCTGAAATGAACGTTGTAGATAAAAAGAAAACAGTTGATATTATTGATTGCTGTTTTGAATTAACACAATCTAATCCACCAGTATTTGATTCAGAAACAATTGCATCCGTTATTGGTAAATTTGTTCAAGATGATAAATCCATATTTCCAAGAACTCTCGGTAGAACACTTGTACTTTCCGTATTATATCTACCAACTGTAAGATCATTTATTTCTACATTTGTTATTTCGTCATTAATAAGAAATTGTAATGTATGGGAAGATACCTTAACTTGGAGAGGTGTAAAACACTGTATTCAAAAATTATGGAATGATTACAAAAATTCTATTTTTCCAAGTTTAATTTTATTACCCCAAAACGAATTCCAAAGTATTTTTAATGAATTAATTGAAACAAATTCAGAATTAAGACATGAATGTTTAGATATTATTAAAAAAATGGTAAGTTTATATTATACAATGTTATTTATATAAATATTCATTTTCGCCTTTAGAATTTAAGATCCGTTCCCCAATATGTACAAGATTTATTAAAGTTTTGAAAAAAAAAATAAAAAAATTAATAAGAATTTTTTTTTCTTTTCGGTAATATTAAATTAAATGTGTTATACCAATCAGAAGTTTCATTATATTTAACAATACATTCAATAACATGATTAATTGTTAATACTTGATGTGAATTCAACATTATGCCACTTTCCTTAATTGGCAATCTTGCTGTTTTTATGTTAGAATTTTCTGCTTTGACCTTACTTATATTTTTATACTTATTTCTATCTATTATACCTCCTATAATAAATATTTCTTTATTGTCAAATCCCTGTTTATTTTTGTCGTTAATATCGTCATTTTCACAATAATTTAATACATTCTCCGAATCTGCTGTCAAATATGTAATATTATAATTAGTATTTTTATCTAAGTATTTGTCACAAATAATCTTATTAACACTTTCTTCCGACAATTCTACACCTAACCATGTATTTGCAAATGTTTTTAATAAACCTTCTTTAAGCCTTTTTGATATACCGCAAATTATCATTTTCAACGGTATTCTCGATTTTCTTATATATGAATAAGATAAACTTAATTGTACTACTAAGCTCTTTATATTTCTCTCTGACAATTTATCATCATAATCACAATCTATAATAATTGTTGGTCCTTGACCAATATTTTTTAAATAATCAGAATTACTTATATAACTTCTAGCATTTCTGTTACTTCTTGTTCTTTTATTATCAATATTTTTTGATTTATTATCAGAATCATTTTTTATATTCATTTTAAAATTTTTTTTTAATAACCAATAGTAACCGCTAATATTAATTATTTCTCATTTATCGAATTTATATGCTAAATGCAATTCTAATAATTTAATATGTTAATGTTTGCAATATTAATAATTATAACAATTAACTACCTTCTCTTATACTTTCCGAATATTATTTCTTTATTCAATGGTAGTTATTCCAAATTGAAAAAAAACAAACAGGTATTGGGTAATGGCAAAGGCTGTCTACATATTTCTCATAGAGGTGGTTCAGATGAAGCTCCAGAAAACACAATATTAGCATTTGAACATTCTATAAATAACTGTAATACAGATATGTTAGAGACAGATGTATGGCTAACTAAAGACAATGTGTTGGTGACATTACATGACGAAAATTTATTAGATATATGTGGAGTAAATAAATGTATAGGTGAATTTTGTTATGCAGAATTACCCCTAACTAAAGATTCAAATAATTTAATACCATCCTCAGATTATTTAGATCAAAATTTATGGAAAGGATATCCAAAGTCGTTTTCAAGTCAAAAGTTAACGACATTAGAGGAATTATTCCAAAGATATCCAGATATTTTAATGTCCATTGATATTAAAAATCCAAATAATGAACATGCTGTACATAAAACTGTCGAATTGGTAAAAAAATATAAAAGAGAAAATAAAACAATGTTAGGTTCTTTTTCTGATGAGAACGTCAATTTATTAAAGAAGTTTAATAGTTGTAATTATCGCAATAAAGATGACCCTGAGTTAATAATATGTATTGGAAAACAAAAATTGCTTATTGTATTAATATCATATTTTATTGGATTTTTACCTTGGTTATATATAGATGAGCATATATTGTCATTTCCATTGAGTTTAAAGTTCTTTTCTAATTATTCCAAGCTTTTTACTCGCAAAATTTGTGAATATATTACTATTGAAAAATATTATTTGGATTATATTGAAAAAAAAGCAATACCAAACATATTATTATGGTTATTCACACGTAAACAGCTCATTAAACATTTACAAAAAAGAGGTATACGTTGTTTTGCATGGGTTTGTAATAATATTGAAGAATTTGAAATTTGTAAAGATCTAGAATTAGATGGGATTATGACCGATAAACCAACATTATTAAGAGAGTATTATAGTAAAAATCAAATAAAACCTTTCAAATAAAATTTTGTTTTTTGTTTTAAATAAAAAATTATTTTTTATTATAATATTTATCATGTAAAGCTTTGATAAATACTTCCATTGGATTTGAATTTATTAGTGAATCATAACTTATATTTAATCCAAGTGCTGTTGATAATGTTATTAATTGGTCTGAGTATATTGATTCATCTAATAATCTTAAAGTATATTTAACTTGAGGACAACTAAATGCTGATAGTACATCTTCTTCACTATTTTGATTTTCTGGCATTTGATCCTTTAATTCTTTCATTAACTCCTTATCATTTTTTAATATTCCAATTATATCACTTGTTAATATATTTAATAAGGATAATTTCTTATTATTACTTAAATTATTTTCATTTAAATTCTTATTACTATTTATTTCCTCTAATATAGTCCTTAAAGTATTATTTAAATCATCATTTTGCTGATTTGAATATAAATCTACGTAATTATTCAATTCATTTAATATGTTATCTAGCAACAAATTTTTATTTTGTAACCAATAAATGTGACAAGATAAATTATCTTTTTTAATTACAAAAACACTATTGCTTTTACTTTCTTTTATATGCTCAAATTTTATTCCTTTTTCTATATTCATTTCATTCTCAAATATATTTTTGTCAATATTATACCATCTTATTTTATATACACTCTTATCTTTAATTACTTGTAATAAACCTTTGTCTACACAAGCCTGAACAACTTTGCCATTCCAAATCATTTTTCCTGCCCTAAACTCTTTAATAATTTGAATTTCTGTTGATTCATGTTCTAAATTCATTTTTTCTTCAAAATCCATATTTTACTTTATTTCAGTCTCATCATTATATTTATTATGTGTTACCGCTACTTCTCCTCACATTTAATATTAATAATCAATATATATTTTTAAATATATTTAAAAATATGATTTTATAATTTTTACGTTGTAATCGTAAAAAAAAAAATTTTATTTTCAAATATTAAATTCCACGTAATTAATTGAAAAAAAATGCATGTATCCTCGGAAAATAGTAAATATATAAATGATATTAAACAATTGACATATGAGGCAGAAAAAATAATACAAGAACATCAACAAGTAAGTAATAATAATTATTAGTTATAATAAACAAATCTATTAATTAGTTAATAGAACTAGACGTCTATTTAAATTTAAATAGAGAATCTTTGTCAGCAATAAGAAAAAATTGTTATAAAGTTTACAATAGAAATAAAGATAATAAAATAAGAACATTAGAAAGTGTTGAATTCAGTAAATTTGAAGCAACCAATAAATTATTGAAATTAGGAGATTTTTTTATATCAACAAGTCCATATATTATAAACAAATATTTATTATCAGAGAAAAAAGCTATAGAAGAATTAATATCGGAACTAAGATTTAATAGGTTAAAAAAAGTGAATAATTTTCTCAACTTGTATCCCAATATATCGGAAAATATATTAAATGAACTCAAGTTTATTATTAAAGATACAAATAAAGATAAGTTGAAATATAAGGATAAGGACAATATTATTTACAAATACAATCCAGATTATATTAATACTGTACCTATATTTAAGTTATTTCAAGATTGCAAAGATTTAAATAATAAAATAGATTTTGATTCAATTGATTAAACAATTTGTTTTATTATAAATACATAAAATGACTTTTCACATGATTTTAAGAATAAATGGTATATTAACATATATTGAAAGCGAATATATGTTTTATAATGACATTTTAAGGAGTAATAAAAATTTGAATGACAACATTATAATATATATATATAATCATGGGTTTCCTGATTATTCAGTAATTTATAATGAAAATGAATATGATATAGAAGTTATAAATAAAGGTGATTTTTTCATAGAACGATTGAAATTTAAAAAAGAATGTGATGAAGTTAAGAAAATGCTGTCAACTAGATTTTGTAATAAGATGCGTGATGTATATGTGAATAATAGTAAGTATTTACCAAATCATGTAAATATTTTCGTTACCTTTAATACTAATGGCATTCGTGGAAATACTAATGGTGATTTTTATAATAAAACATTAATTAAAGATATGTATGACATTGAAACTATTATTAACTTTTTTTGTAGTTATGTATTTATTAATTCTAAATTATTTATGATTGGTTTAAGTACTGGTGCTTTTTTAACTTTTTCATATTCAACAGGTTTTACTAAAAAAGATAATTTAAATAATAATCAACTTTACTTTATTCCACATCCTAATTTAATTGGTGTTATATGTATTGCGTGTGTTGATGATATCCCCTCTAGTTTCTGCCTTGACTTTGATTCGAATCAAATTGATGAATTTAATAAATATGGATTTTGCAATTTAAAAATTAAAGTCCCTATTAATGATTGCCGTCGGAATAATTCTCAAATAAATAATAATGTGTTTATATCTAGCAATTACATAAAATCATATGATTCCTTTCCTAAATATGAATTTTTATTAAAAAATAAGCAAAAAGCTATTAATTTACCTATATTATTGATACATGGCACTAAAGATAATAATGTACCATATAACATGTCATTAAATTTATTAAAATTAAATACTCATTTTGAAAATAATTTAAAAAATTACATGTATGAATTTGATAAAGATTATTTTCATTATTTAGGAAATAGAATTAATAATTTAAATCACAATCATAATCATACTCATATACATAATAACCAAAATCAAGTTCTAAGATTTAATCAGTTTAAAGAGTTTGCATCTCAACATCATTCTAAATTCATTAAATTGTATCAATTAAAAGATGCAAATCACTTGATAACTAATTCTAAACATATGAAAAAGGCACAAGATATTATTTCTTTGTTTGTATTGGAAATAATAAATTATAAAAAAGAATTATCTAAATTGAATTGATACTATTTAGCTAAATTAAAGTCGCTGATCTTAATGGTGTTGTATTCAAATTTGTATTATTTTCTATGATATTGTTACTTTGATCAATGTATGTTACGATATTACTTAAATTGATTCGATTGTTATTTGTTAAAAATGCATCACTATTATTATTATCTTTAATTAAATAAATAACTGTACTTATGACTTATTAAATTTTACATTAACTTACCACATATATTAATTTCCTTCTCTATAAGGTTTAATTGTGTTTCTATTGCTTCCTTGTGATACAATTGAATAGAATCAATTGTATTTACTTCAAATGCATCGTCTGTATCCTTATATTTATCTATATCACATATATTTAGACATGTTTCTAATTTATGTTCAAAACATATGTTTATTTATTTAGGCATTTTATTGAATTATTTAAATTAATTTACTAACCTGGTAAGGTCGTATTTAAATCAGATTCCCACTGAATTACTTCATTTTCTGTCAACACTCTTTCAATAATATGTTTGTGATAAATATTAAGATTAGAATCTGATATCATTACTAATATATTTGCATTTACTTTATATTTAATATATTTCTAGTTTTATATAAAATTATATATATATTTTATTAGTATATTGCTTACCATGTAAAATTTTTTATTTCATTTTATATATTTACAAATTTGAGCGCTATCAACAAACTATATTTGGCGGTCAAAGGTGCAAAGTATTCATCAAGAAGTGATTTTTTCTTTTCAAATAATATTATTTAAACTTCTTGTCTTTAATGCATAAATCTTGAAAATCTAATTAAAAGAAAAAAAAAGAGATATTAATCGAGTCGCTAATTAATAATTTTCTAAATGAATATTACTATTCAATCAGATGGTTATTAGTCAAACCACACTATTATAGTAAAGTATAAGATATAATATATATTATATATATTATACGAAGTAGAAAGAAGAAATTAATGTAAATATACAACTAAATAAATATATATCTATATATATATGTATATATATAAAAAACTATTTTATACTCTGGTTTAATGATTAATAATAAGGAAAATGATATTGTCATTTTAAGTTCCGACAGTGAAAATGAGTTAAATTACAAGAATGCTACATTTAAGACGATAAATAATATCTGCAAGGTAAAAAAGACAATAGGGAAAAGAAACAATGATTTTTCAAACAAAGTGATGTCAAATAAGTCTGGTTCATCATCATCACATTCATCTTCATCATGTCCATCATCATCATCGTCATCATCTTCATCTTCATCCTCATCTTCATCCTCATCTTCATCTTCGTCATCATCTTCTAATATAGATCATAATAACTTAGGACAAATTACTGCAGTAAATGAAGATGATAATGATATCATTCTAATTGGGAGCAATACAAATAACAATAACGAAGACAACGTGATTAGTGACAATGAACAAGTTATTGAAATTATTGATTCCAGCAATAATTCAAGAACAAGAACAAACTTAATGCCGTCTTCTTTATCTTCCTCCTCATCAATACTGAACAATGTTTCTACTGACTTTCCATTGTTTAATGTATATTCTAATATTATAAATTTTCTTAATAATACAATTAATTCAAATATTAACAATAAAATTGAAAAGCCTGTAGAATTAACGGAAACAGAGAAGGAAAAGGCGGCAAAGTTTACATGCCCAATTTGTTTAGAAGATTGGGATAATATTATGTCGAAAAGTATTACAATTAATCAATATCTTCCCAATATACGTACACCAGTAGTAATAACACGTTGTGGGCATCATTTTTGTTTAAATTGTGCAGGACATCTTGTACAAAGAAGACAAAAATGTCCTAGATGCAGAAGAAATTTAAATAAAAAAGACTTTATTAATTTTTATGTTTAAATAGTTCACTAATTACGTTAACGAGCGGGTCATCGTTTATATTATATATAACATATATAAGGATTTATTTGTATTATAAGCGGTAACAGGCTATTATTTTAATACGTAATTATTTTACATGTTAATTAAATAATTATATTTATTTTAATTAGAAATAACGATAAAATTAGATTTTGCACGCGTTTGAATGCAAGTATAAATAATTGGAGATATTTTATATTTATTATCTCTTCTGTTTTTTTTTTCTTAATGAGAATTAATTTCAATTAATTCCAATATATCATTATTTAAGAACTAATATATTTTGTGCAGTTTTTGCTTTATAAAAGAAATAAATTGATTTGTTTGACTTACTTTTTTTAAAACAAATTTGTGTTATTTATTAAAAAGAAAATGAAGGTTGCAAGAAAAGTGGTTACAACAGGAAGCCCAAAAGTTGAACTACAGAAGGACAATTATTTAATAGAAAATCATGTTGATTCTAAAGATCCAATTGTACTTAAAGATGGTAATATAAAAAATAGAGTTTCAATAAGAACATCTCAAAATAGCAGAATTATAATTGAACAGAAAGTGAATAGCATCATTATTGATAATTGTGTTGGTTGCATTTTCTTAATAAATAGTGTTATTTCGTCTGTTGAAATTGTAAATTGTGACGATATTAAGTTGCAAATGACTGGTGTCGTTCCAACAATTTCTATAGACAAATCTAATAAGATTAATATTTACACTTCTAAAGAAGGTAAATGTGTGGAGGTATATAGTAGTAAATCCAGTGAAATGAATTTATTACTACCAGGAGAAGAAGAGGGTGATTGGAAGGAACTTACTATTCCAGAACAATTTGTTTCTAAATATAATGAAACTAAAGGAAAACTTGAAAGTGTTGTTTCACCTTTGTATGGCTGAACTTATCAATTCTTTTTTGTTAGATTGTTTTCATTATTTATCGCGAGAATAGGAAATATATAGTTAATGTACATCCGGCATAGAGAAACTTGTTAATTATTATTTTCTTAGTATTTTTTTCACTATATAATTTTCTATATTTATCGATAGATAAAATATTGATTTTAGGTTCTCATGCAACTTATTTAGAAAGCTATTATTGAGATGATTTGGCGGTTAAGCATTTTTTTAGAACTTTTAATAAGAATGTTAAATAAAAATTACTCAAATTAAATACATTATGGAAACTAGTATTTCTGAATATGAGTTCTGTAAAAGTATTGTTAAACATTATGATGAATATAAAGAAATATTAAAAGACAGAACTGGTTGCAATCACGATAGAAGTAAAGAAAGAGAATTATATGAAAGAACAACTAAGGAGAAACTAGATGCTATCAAATTATTTTGTGAGGTAAATTAAATATTATTATTTATATAATAAAAAAGTTAAAATATAATTTTGTTTACAAGGAAGGAAATAAATTATATAAATTAACTAAATATGAAGACGCAATTAGAGAATATAAGAATGCTCTTATATATATCGACTATACCTTTCCTGACAATAAAATAGATGAAGAAGAATATAATAATTTAATAGTTCGTGTTCATTCAAATTTATCAGTTTGTTTTTTAAAGATTAAGGTAAGAATATTATGTTTTATATTTTAATAAAAGATTTAAAATTTAATTTATTAAGGAATATAACATGACAATTTTGCATTGCAAAAATGTATTAAAGTATAATCCAAAAAATCTAAAGGTGTGTTTAATTTAATTTAATTTTTTTTATTTAAATATATCAATCATGTTTTAAATATTGATATATATATATATATATATTTAATACATTTATTAAAGGGATTATATAGATTAGCAGAGGCTTATATAGGTATTTACAATTACGAAAAATCACTATTAATTATAGAAGAAGTTTTACATGACAATGAAAATTATAAAGATTCCGAGAAACTTGCTTTTAATAAATTAAAGAACAATATTCTAGAAATAGAAAGGAAATATAAGAATTCAAATAAAATCTACAAAAAATTATTTGATAAATAACAAGACTAAATTTTTAAATCTTAGTTTATATATATCTGCATTATATTTTAGTTTATCCCCAGGTTAATATTCCAATTTAAACATGGATGTTGAATATCATTGTGATTACAATCTCCTAAATCCTGTTTTTTTTCAATATTGTGCTCATAGTTATTTATTTGAGTATAATTATTATTATAATTACTTAGATATTCTATCTCAGAAACTTTATGTTGATGATCATATTGATGACTTTGATGTTGATTATTACTCCAAGTTTGCAATGGAAGTTCATCAAATAATTTAGGATTCATTACCCCAATATGATTATCATTATTATCTATATTATTTATATTTTTATTAGCTGGTAAAGTTGAATTCATTAGATTTCTATCTATTGAGAATTGATTACTAGACAATATTTGATTAATAGATATTTCATGTGAATTATTACCAATAGTTGATGTAGATAACATAGGCTGTTGTGATAAAAACAGTTGGTTGATTTGATGATTTTCTTCTTCTAAGTTCCCACTGTTTGAATTTGGAATGTAGCACATAGATGGTAATGGATGAATTATATTTTGGCCACCTTCATTACTCTGATGATGACTATGATTCAAATTATTAGTTTTATCATTATTATTAGTATTATTATGATTATTACTACTATTATTGCTATTATTATTTAAATTATCAATGTGATGATGATGATTATTATTACTATTATTACTATTATTATTATCATTATTATTAATACAGTTAACATTCAAATCATTTATATTGTTATTACCATTATTATTATTATTTGAATTATTATTATTTTGTGTATTATTATTATTATTATTATTATTATTATTATTATTATTATTATTATTATTATTATTATTATTATTATTATTATTATTATTATTATTATTATTATTATTATT